>JAODAL010008938.1:0-114011 GCA_025379985.1 Phyllomedusa bahiana
TTTGTTAATTTTTACAGCGTATACAGTAAGTAGCAAAAAATTTCTGTGATTGTACTCCACTACTCACAGCCTTCTAAATAACAGTTTGTATGGGTAATATCACATCCTGCTCTCAGAGCAGTATAAACCATCTGATAGGCTCCATTTAAACCCTTTTACAATTTTATTTAAAAGTTATGTTAAATCATGTGAAAAAAAAAAGAAAACAAAATTGTTGTTTATAAAATTTTCTTAAGTCAAATAGAAAAATCTGTCGGATACACTTTAACAGAAAAAATTTTAGATCGGGGGTCCCCAAACCCGCCGCCGCTGCCCCGGGACCAGGGCCGTGGTGCTCTCCCGTCCGGGGCCCCCGGGCCCGGCTACACATGTTGCCAACTGCCCGTTGACTTTTATCCAGGCGGTCAGCATCTACTCTGCATGGCCATTGTTAGCCGGCCCCTGAAATTAGCAAAAGAAAGCGGGTTGGTTCTTCCCATCCTGTTTTCCCAATTGTTGTAGAAAGGGCGCTCATGGTGCCGTATCACACATAGCATGGGGGGGTGTGATGCAGCGGGTTTTGTACACCCCCGCCCCGCTAGGTCCAAGGGCTCCTGGAGGCAGCGCTCTGCAGGGGATCGGGGAAAGGGAGAACCTTTTTTTTTTTTTTTTTTTTAATTTAGCCGGGCTATTTACTGGGGCATATATTTGTAAGCTACAGGACCCCAAAATTTTAAAATAATAAAAAATATAAAAAATTTTTTTTAATGACTACAGGGGTCAATATATCTTAATATAAAAGGGCGTAATAAATTTTTAAATCCCCCAAAAAATTTTACAAACAAAGGGGGCAATATCTTCTCAAATGACACAGGGGGCAAAAATCTCTAAATGCTAGCTGATTACATATGAATTATATACTTTATAATGCTGCCCCAAAGAGCTGATCAATATTACGCAGACGATTTAGCCGTGGTCTATTATTAATAAAATACGACCCCAAGCTGACAATCATCGCATTATACAAATTTTTCCCCATACAAAAAACCCCTAAATGACACAGTATACACTTTATTGTGTTTTTTGGAATTTAAAATTTACAAAACCCCCCTTAACCCGCCCCAAAAAAAATTTACCCCGATAACCCGCACCCTTTGGCATGGAACAACTGTTTTGTAAAAACCGTCCTGGGGGGAAAAACGTTGGGGACCGTTGTATTAGATGACCTTATGTACTAAAAAGTAAATGCCTTTGTACTAATTAAACACACACAAGACATAAAAAATGATTGATTCTCTGCAACCAATCACCCACAGGGAGTATGATAGGAATATGAGGACCATACTAAGAATACTTCAGAACCCACTGTTCTATTAGTACAGTTTTCTCAATCACAGATCCTCTTCAAAAGAGGTTTGAATAACTTTTTGACACTTTTACCTATCCATGTGATTCAGAGACTGTTTTCTCATGACACTTTGTGCTTTATGCTAGCAAGAAACTTTGGTCCAACAATCCTTGTTTACTTGGGAAATATAAAAATATTTTGAAAAATTTGCCATTTTCAAACTTCAAAAATGCCTGAGTGTAAGACAGATAGTTATTCCACTCAAAATAGTTTATAACCAGCATCTACCATAAGTCCACTGTAGGTTGGCATCAATTTTTAAATGTCTCTTTATTTTTTTTATGACATTAGGGGGCTTAGAAATTTAGTAGTCATTTTTCACATTTTCAAGAAAATCTGCAATATACAAAAGGTTGGTGTACGTGTGTTTATTTTATTTTTTGTTTTACTTTTTTTTCACTTTGTCACTTTTCCCCATAGGGGATTTGTATCAGTGATCATTAGATCACTGATACAATAGAGATCAGTACAGTACACCCACGGCCAGAGCTCACTTCGGCCGCGGGTGATGCGACATAAGGCCAACGTTAATATACCACTGGTTCCATATCACGATTGTGCGGGGCTCCCCTGTGAGCACGCACTATGTGCAGGAAGTACTGGTATGTCCATTTGCGGGAACACACTTCCTGCTAGATCGTATCGAAACGTCCTATGTCGGGAAGGTGTTAAAGGGGTGTTCCCTACCAGACAATTATGGCATATTGATAGGATAGCACTATAATTGTCTGATATATGCATTCCCACTTCAGGGACCCATACCAATCATGACAATGGGTCACAAAAGGTATCTGTTAAGAAAGGTGAGTAGGTTGCACATGTGCAGTAAGTTATTCCAATATTCAGTTGTCCAAACCCTATGTCTATGCTGGAAATATTTTGCATATTTTTTACCTCTACAAAGCACATGCAGCAGCCAAATACCTCAAAATTGAATGGAATGATACCAGGCATCTGGTGAATAACTGGTGAAGCCCCTTGTTAAGGTTAGGTTTAAAGTTAGGATTAGTCTAACCCTCACCCTCACCTTAAACCTGGTTTACTCGAATAATCCCCATATGTTCCCCAGATATGCCCCTGATGTTTCCTAAGGTTGGACTTAAGGGGTAGGGTTACTTTTGGAAACATTTAATCAAAATTCAACCCAAATGGAATCGCTCAAATTCAGGTAAATTTGACTTTGACCTGATTCTGAAGTGCAGCATGAACCCAATAGAAGTGAATACAGACACTAATAGTTAAAATTCAACTAAATTGCAGATATATTTTGAGTTCTGTGTGCCCTGAAGGCTGAGCTCATGCTCTGTAGCAACTCCATGTGGATTAAACCATGCTCAGGCTAGTGGCCGCACAAGTTTGGAGGTAGTATTGCAGTTTTACTGTGGGTATTGTCTATCTCAAGTGGCTGTGCTTTGGTCTCCATACAACTGGCGCAGGGTGTGAACCCAGCCTGAGACATTTCTTAGTCTATGCTGACATCCAACCTGTATTGAGAGCATATGAGGACTTAACCTATTGCTAGTAAAACTTATAAAATAAAGTGTCCATCATTTCATTTTAAAACATATGTTAGAAATTTGAGAGATGAATGTTGTCTCTAGACGGTGAATGTGGAGAGCCTGAATGAAATAATGTGATGTATGGAAATTCAACTGTAAAGTTCCAATGTTTAAATATTTTAATGCAAACACATATAAGAACAGATTTGGGTTCCTCAGGTCTACCTGGTACTTACTAGTTCTATTGTCTAACATTTACCAAAATTTTTCTGCTGCCATAAAAATATCTATTGTTCATCTAAAAGGAAAGAGTCAGAATGTATAAATATGAAAACAAATCCTTGAAGTGATTTCTGGTTGAGCAACATTTGACATACGCATATGATCTATGTAAAATTAGTACAGCCTATGTTAAGAGTCCACATGACTCTTGGGGAGTTTTTTTTTTTTTTAAGTAGCGCTTGTCCTACTCCTCTTCTTCACTAATTAATTCCCAGTCAGTACAGAAAAAAATAACACCATGGCCGTAATCACAAATGCTACAATTGTGGTATGGTTTAGAGTGAAAAGGAAGCTAGCCATGTCTATTCCATCTGAAAGATCTACACTATAGTTTGAATAAATTCTAGAGCAGAAGTGATGTGAAGATACATTACTGTCCAAGACAGACCATAAAAAGATCTCCACACGAAAAGTACCATACTTCTCACAGTAATAACAAAAAAAGAGAAAAGCAGATTTCTCCAAATACGATTCATTGAATCAAAAAACTCATAAGTTGTGGTGTCGGTACACATTTAACTTCTACTCTCTATAATGGCCTTCGTGTTTACGAAAAGTTTTCCCAAAGCATAAAAATTAGTTGATGTCATTCTGAACAATCTCTGCTCATCCACTGGTGACAATGATGTGGCCCAGACTGTTCCATGTTTGAAGTGGATGTCCCAAACTGAGTGCTGGTAGACATCCATGCTCAGTCACTGAGCCACGGCACGTCTTTGCAGAACAATATACGACCTGAACATTCCTACATTGTCTTTTCTGTTTTATTTCATTATGTTTCTAAATAATTTTTTTACTGTAGATTTCACCATGTAGCTTTACTACACTGGATCCCATGTTATCAAGCTACAGCGAAAGTGTGAAAGAACTATAATGTCAGCTGCCAGAGATGGAAGGAGACTGAACTCCGAACTAGTCCCCTGTAGCACAGATTAATAGCTTTACTATGAGGAACATATGGAACGAAAAGATGAAAGTTTTTATTTTATAAGCTAGAAACACTCTAGATTATTGAAATTGGTTATCAATAGTCTTTCAGTTTCAATAGTCTTTATATCCATATAAAATTATTTCAAGAGAGAACCACTATAATGCAGACTAGTCAACACAGGAGGTATACAAAAAAGTTTTGTAAATCTTCAAAAGTATTAACTACACATCTAGTAGCTATCCAGGTATTCATACTATATGCAACGTATTAGTCAAACAGTGCAGATAAGTAGTTGGTTATGCTGAGAACTGTAGTTTTACCTTACCTGCAGAACCACAAGTTGGACACCACTGATCTATAATATGTTAATGTGAATGGTATGTAATGTATACAAATTAAACAATACATTTATTGCAACTTTCAAGCATGACTGAAATCAGTACAGTACTGATGGCGCATCTATTTACTCAAAAAGGGAACAATAACTATTTTAAGAGATACTGAAAACAGAACATGAAAGAAAAAAAACACCTATCAAGATAACTACTCATCCTGTAACCTGTTTAATCCTGCAACCTATAATCATACATCCTTTAACATGATCCAAGTGAAGAAAAATAACTAGGTCTTTTATCGGTGTTTAAGGAGAAATGCATTTGTTTCCCCCCTTCAGAGCGCATCAAACAGGATGTGGAGAACACCAAAAAAGAAACAGGCCAACTAAGGTTCTGACCACATCACATTCACAGACTTCATCTGCTGTAACTTGGATGAAATGGAAAAAGTAAAAAGAAAATCAACACAAATTCAAATATCTGCCATTAATTGCCATAAAGAAAACTGTAGACCTTAAAAGGGTTTTGTCATTTTACAAAGTCCCTTTTGATGTCCGCTTGTAGCTTGCTATGCGCCAGCTTCAGAGAATGGGGATGGGGCCACGCTTTCGCAGTTTCATGGCAGTTCTGAATACAGCTGAGCGAGTGTGCTTGGCTAAGTTCATAACTCCCATACACATGAATGAGGGAGAGCTGCACAAGCACAGCCATCTCCCCATCCTGTGAGTCCAGCTCATACAAAACTACGAGCTGGCCTCACAAGGGACTTTGCCAAATGGCAAAACCCCTTTAAGGTTTCTGCGTTTTGCATTTGTAATTAAAAACAGACAGTTTTTTTAACACAAAGCAGACAAATATAGGTTTCGCAGCATGGGGGTTCAGTCAGTATCTGAGCTGTGACCGGTATTCCTTCTTGCCCTGAGGACCAGGACATTTTTTTATATAGTAGAAGTCAATTGAATTAAACTACAAAGCCCAGCACCACTGCTACATGTATTTGTTGTATTGCCAGCAACAGCAAGCAACAGAACTGACTTTGTTACCGGCTGTTTAATCCCTTAGATGCCACAGTGGTCGCGGCGGTGGTGTGTTAATGAATGAGGAATGGCGCCGCGCACTGTTTTTCACTCCACTCGGCACCTCTGCAGCGAAAGCACAGGGTGCCAATTGGTTAACATGGTGACTGGAAGCCTTGTGAAGGCTTTCATCACCCCTATGTCTGTCGTTTTATCACTTCCTGCCCTGAAAAAAAATTCAAACGTCAAAATTGCAAAATTTCACATTCCTAAAAAATGAAAGAAAAAGTGATAAAAAAGTAGCATCTATCCCAAAATGATACCAATAAAAAGTACACTTCAACCCACAAAAAATTCACCATGCAATCTAATGTGTGTAAGCAAGCAACAAACTTTAATCTATACAGAACATGACGCCAGGAAACACAGAAAGTAAATAACACAAAGTTCAGACCTACTTTTGGGTTCATGGGCTTAGATAAATTTACTGCTAATTACACAGGAAGACAATCCAGCATCACCCAAATTTTGTGCTGAGGGGGGAATATGGTTTAAAAAATGTTTTTAGGTAGAAACTATTTTGTACTTGAGAAAGAAATGACATACCTGGTCCACAAACAAACCTCCATATCTAAATTGCTCAACTAGAAATTTAAATTTTTATTATTTTGGAATACAGCTAAATTCCATTAGTTGTTACAACACTGTGATTTCCTGTAATTTTCTTAGGATGTAAATGAGAACACTGAAAAACATGGTCTAGACATTCATTATTTCATAAATATATCAGCAATTAGCTTAAGTGTGCCCTGTGAGATTTTCCATTAGATTTCAAATTACACTATAACAATATTAAGAAGCATGGAAGATGCTGAATTTCTTGCGGCCCCATGTTTAATGTACTGTAATTGTACAGCCCTGAGTTCTTTCTGCTTTTGACAGTTCATAGTAAATTGCAGACTGTAATGTAAAGTGCTGTATTCACTGTACTCGATTAAACGCCACAGCTGAGTAGTGATCAGTATTTTTAATTAAGGATGTGCAAACCCTTTTTAAAGAAGACCTGTCAACTCTCCAGACATGTTTTAGGAAATACAGTACCTGTATTCTCCACATTAAACAATTTTGGATTTATCTTTTTTTAAACCTCTGCATTTGTTGTATCCTTTTTAATTCTCCTTGGAATGAATAAATAAATCGAAAGCTGGGTGGTATCAAGAAGGGATCTGTCCCTGCACACTCACACTGTTTAATCAGTGTGGACTACATCACACTATAAAGAGATAAGGGAAAAGTGAAGTGGTAACACTCAGCTGTCTATGTATTCATACATTGTTAGGAGGAGTAAGGGAGGAACAACACAGAGTTATTAGAACTGATGTTCCAGAATCGTTATTCAGTGTGGAATACAAGTGTTTTTCTAGAAAAAACAGGTTTTTTTTTTTTTGGGTTTTTTTGTGTTAAAAAAGGGGTTTAAAAAAATTTTTCCGGGTTTAACTTTTTTCGGGGCCATTACTTGGCCACAAAAATCCTTCCGGAAAAAAATAAAAATTTTTATTTTTTGGGAATAACCGGCCCCTTTCATTAGGGAAACCTGTGTTTTGAAATTTTAATGGTTTTTTAAATGGAACCTAAATAACATGGGTTCATTCAATTTTTTTAAAAGGGCTTCTTTTTCCCCTTTTGGAGTTTTCCATTGTTTCAAGCCTTTTTAAAAACTAAGTTCGGGGAACCGCGGGCCCCAGAGAGGGAATTTTAAACCCCCCATTTTTGGAATTTCAAGAAATTAAACGGGCCGGAATAAAAAGGGGGGGTTTCCTGGGGGGGGGGGTGGTGGGGAAAAACCCCCAAAAACCCCCCCAGGGGGGGTTTAAGGAAAACAGCCGGTTTTCCCCCTTCTTTTTGGAAAACCCCTGCTTTTTTGTTCCTTTTAACCCCGGTAAATAAATTAATAAAAGTTGTTTTAAAAAACCCCTTTGGGTTCCCCTGCCCCCCCCAACGGTTTAAAAAATCATTGGGGGTACACCATTTGTATGGGGGGGAAAAAGTTGGGGGAAACAACCCCTTTAGATTCCCCATTTTTAGGGGGGAAAGGTTGGGAGGAAAAACCTTTTGGGGTTTTTCCCAGGAAGGGTTTTCGGGGAAACTTTTTTTTTAAAAAAGGGGTTTTTGCGGTTTTAAACCGCTTAAATTTAAAAATTTTTCCCCTTGGTAAAGGTTAAGGGGGTTAAATTTTTATTTTTTCAAAAAAAGGACATTTTTTTTTGGGGGGAAAAAATTTTATTTGTTTAACTTATAAATATAAAAAATCCTTGGAGGGGGGTTTGGGTTTTGGGGCCCAAAAGGAAGGGTTTCCGGGCCCCATTGGCCCCCTTAAAAAGGGGGGGTTAAAAAACCGGAAATTGGGTCCGGAAACGGGCTTTAGGCCCCTAAAGCCCTTTTCCCATTGCCCCCTTTTGCTTGTGGTGTGGGGAGAGTGTCCCCTGCTTTTACTGCTTCCCCTCCTCCTTTATACTTCTATGGAAAGTTTTTAACTTTATCAAAAGGCATGATTTTCCAGGGCATGTTTAAAGGGGTGAATTCCCAAACCCAAAAATGAAATTGGCTTTTAACTGGGGGGTTTTGTTTGTGAAATGTTTTGGGGAGTTTTTTTTCAAAAGTTTTAATGGATCTAAAATTTAAATATATGGATTTTATTTAATGGGGGGGAAACCCGCTGTCCCAATTCATTTTTCCCTTTGGATCTACAATACGTTTGTTTGCAAAATTAAAATATCAAGGGGGCGGTTGAGTGGCTAATCTTTTTTAATTTGCTTACTGACTCCCACAAAGCTGTAACTTTATCTTTTCCTTTAAGGCGGGCCCCCCATCCCCCTTTTGTTTTGGGGAAACTCCTTCAATAAATTTTTTTTCAAATTTCCCTTATTAAAAACTTGTATTATTGAATTATACAAAGACGGGCTATAAAAATTTTGGGGGTTATCCGTTTGGAAAAAAGGGACGTTTTGGGGGCAATTTTAAGAAAAGGCGGAGGCTTGGGTGGGGAAAAATGGGAAATAAAGTTTATTGTGGAAACTTTAAGGTAATGCACTTGGGGGAGGGGGAAATGGTGCAATTTTGAAATTAAATAGCATGTTACGGGGAAAAAAAACTATGGCGGGGAAAAAAGCTTAGGGGGATTTTTGTTATCCCCCCTTCAAAACCTTCCCCCAAAAATAAAAATTTGTGGGGTTTATAGGTTGGACAAAGACGACCGTGTCTTTTTTCAACTGTATCTACTTTGTTACAACCGAAATTGATAGGTTTTACAGCAATTCGAAACCCCGGGTTCGCATGCTTTTCCAGTTTGGTATTAGCGGATAGTCCGTATATTTGGCTTTACTTGCATGTGCATTTTTTTTTTAAATTTGGGTTTTCCCCAAAAAGGCTTAATAAATTTTTTTATACTTACCAATTTGGAATGGAAACGGGTTTTCCCTTTGCTTTTAAAAAATTGGTATGTTAATACTGGGACTGCAATTTTAGCCCAATGGGTTTTGGCAATTTTTAAAAATTTTTATTTTTTATGGAAAAAAAAACTTTAAAAGATTGACAGAAAAGTAACAGGCCACAGGCCATAAACCCTGCCAAAAAATATTTACTTTGTATTTTTATTTGGGGGGTTTTAGATACAGTTTTTAAAATTTAAATTACATTCACAGCTGTTTTTTTAAACCACATCTTCGGAAAGTTTCCCCAAAAAAACTTTTCCCTATTCTTTCAGAAATTTATAATATTTTTTGGTTTCCCATCTTCCCAAATAATTTTAGATTTTTGTTTGGGTTCTCTATGACCCTTTTTTAAAAGGGAAATTTACCCTATTTAAAAAAATAAACATTTTTGATGGTGGGGAGGGGTTAAAATAGGAAAAGAAAATTTGAAACCCGTTCTGTGTTGCCCGTCAGTGATGTCTCATTCACTGTTCATTGGACCCTGAAAGTCACTCCCTGGTGACAGCCGTCTCTTTTAGTTTTTGAGCGATTTTTATCGACAAAGTTAAATTTCGGAAAGGGTTTTTTTTTTTAGGGTTTTAAATCGAAATTTTAGATAATTTCGATAATAAAAGGGTTAAAAACTGTGCGAAACTATTAAAAATTGGCCTTTTTCGGCGCTTCCCGTCATTTTGGCAGACAGAAAATCAGTTTTCAGGGAAAAGAGCAGGGTGAGATGTGTGGTGCGCGTTTTTGACTGGGAAAGTGTTTGGTTTCAAAATTTGGGTTAAAAATCCATTTACCCTTTTTACTTTGAAACAGGTTTCCTTTTCAGCCCCAGTGTCTCTCCGCGTCTCATTTGGGTTTGGACCTGCGCTCTGCTGGTGCCAAAAAAACTGAGCGGAAAATTTGTTATTTCTTTCAAGGGAAAACCCCTTTCTATTTTTTTGTGATTTCCCTTTCCTATTTAGTTTTTATTAAAGGGGAATTTTTTAAGGGGGGTTTTTTTGGAGTTAGCTAGGGGAAAATTTTTTAAACCAAACATCTACCCCTGTAAATTTTCCCGGGGGAGGGAGCGGGGGGGGGAGGGGCGCGGTTTTTAACACAGACAAGCTCTATCTTTTAAAGAACAAGGAAAAAAGTTCCCCAAGCTTTTTGTAGAAAATTTTAGGCTAAAAAATCTTTAAATTATTAAAAAAGTTTGCTATTGAAAAATTTTTCCTGGATATTGGGCAGCCTTTAAATTATATTGGAAAACCAAACATTTTAGTAACTGCAGGGGTTTTTTGTTAGGTGCAAAAAAATTAAATTTTATTTCAGTATAAATTTCAGATAGGTGTTCATTTTCCAATTTTTTTCCATTCAAATTGGGGGTTGAAAAAATCCCCCTTGCATTTAAAAATTTCAATCCCGCAATTTGTGTCAGACAGGTTGTTTGTTTGCCAAAAAAACCGTGTATCATTTCTAAAAAAATAACGAAAACGTTTTTTTTTGGGCTTTTGGCACCCAGGTTTTTGGCATTGACGCGCCCTCCAGTAAAACCTTTTAAAAAAGCAAAATTTTATTTTTCCCCCACAGGTAATTTTAAAGGTGCAAAAAATTTCCGTTTTTATTTTTACGGGGAAAAATTAAAACCCGTTTAAAAAGTTTTTTTTGGGTTTTGAAAAAAACCCCCAACGAAAAATGTTCATTTTTTTTTGACCCAGCCATTCCCCGAAAAATCTTAAAACAGCAATTTATATTCACCCCAGGTGAATTTTAAAGGTGCAAAAAATAACCCCTTTTTATAGAAAACATAACCGTTACGTTTTTTTACTTTTGCAACCCAGCTTTTTTCTTTGACGCAGCATCCACGGTAAACCCTTTTAAAAAAAGCAATTTTTATATTCACCACGGTTGGGAATTGGGAAAAGGGGCAAAAAAATAACCCTTTTTTATACGAAAAATAACAGTTTTGTTTTTTTTGACTTTTGCCCCACCAGCTTTGTTTATTGACGCAGCATCCCAAAAAAATTTTTAAATTTAATTTAAAAAAAAAGTAATTTCCAAAAATTTTTTTTTTAAAACCACCAACCGGCTTGAAAAATTAAAAGGTTTGCAAAAAAAATAAAGTTTTTTTTTTCGAAAACATAAAAAGTTAGTTTTTTTTTGAAATTTTGCACACCCGCTTTGGTTAAATTTAAGCAGCATCCCCGTAAATCTTTTAAAAAAAACTTTTTTATTCCCACAAAAGGGGAAAATTTAAAGGTGCAAAAAAAACTGTTTTTATACGGGGAAATTAAAAACCCCAAAACAGTTTTTCCGTGAAAAGTTTTTTTTGAAAAAATTTTTGCACAAAAAAAACCAACTTTGGTTTTTTTTTTGAACCCCCGAAAGCGGAAAACCCCGTAAATCTTAAAAAAGCAATTTATTTTCAACCCCAGGTGGGAATGAAGGTTTCAAAAAATACCGTTTATTTTCGAAAACCCTAACAGTTACGTGTTTTTTTTGAAAATTTGCACAAACCCGCCCCTTTTGTTTTTCCCCAATTTGAAAAAAAGAAAAAACCTTCAGCCCCCCTTTTTAACCGTAAATCTTAAAACAGAATTCTTTATTCCCCCACAGGGTTTAATTGGAAAAAAAATTTTTCAAAAAAATTTAACCCGTTTTTTTTTAAATTTTACGGAAAACATTAAAAAAGAAATGTTGTTTTTTTTTGCACTTTTGACAGGTTTTTCCCAGGAAAAATTTGTTTTTAACAAAATTAGAAGGGGTTTAAAAAAAAATTTTAATCCAAAAAAAATTTTTTTTTTTGATTAGAGTTTATTTGAGAACGGAAAACGTTTGAAAGGGTTTAAAACTGTGATTTGCCGTTTTTTAATAAGAGGCTTTCCAAAAAAAATATTCCCTACCTTCTCCCAAATTTTTTTATTTTTGAACATGGAGCGAAATGCAGGGGGGGTAAAACGAAGGCAAAGGGGGGGGGGTAGCACCTGGGGTAGAGGTAAAGAGGGGAAAAGGGGTCCCTTCCGTTCTTGGGGGAAAACCGCATCCAGGGATCACCTTTCAGGACCCTCAGGCCCCGTCATCCCCTGGGTCAGGGGCCTGTGAAATTTAAGTTTAAAAAAAAATCGTCGGCCCCAAACCCGTTCCCTTCCCGTGGTTAACTGAAAACCCGCATCTAGCAGTCTTTTCCTCCTCGTCCTCCCCCGTCCTGGCCAAAATGTCGTCTTTAGCATCATCAGCATCCCTTTCCAAAAATTGAAGCAGCCCCAAAATTGTCAAATCGTGTTAACCCCCCACTGTGGTTAAAACCCATTGTTGAAGGAAACCCCTTTTATGACAAAATGGGTTGGGGGGCAGAAGGCATGTTAAAAGATCAAAGGGGGTTTATTTTGTCTGCTCTGCGGCCCCGTTAATGATGCCATCAAAAGGAGGTGAAAGGGAAACTTCCTGGAAAGGGGAAAAGGGCCTCCCGGGGAAAGCCCCGGGGCCCCCTTGTGGGTTTGGTAAAAAGGGTTTAAAAAATTTTTTGATGATGAGGGACAAATTTCGGATCCTCCCTGGTCTTTTTAGAAAAATTTGCTTGCGAGCCTTTATCAGTGGATGAGGGGAAGTGATGGAGGGGGTGTCAATACGGGGGGGGGCCCGCCACAAAAAGGGAGGGGGGCCCGGGGCCGAAGTCCCCTGATATGATTCCCCCAAACCACCGGGGCAAACGCAAAACCCCCGGCCCCCTCGCTTATCGCGTCCCAAAAAAGGGCCAAGGGCCTCTCAAGCCTGGGCCTTCTTTGAACCCAAACCTTTTGTTTCACCCAGCAATGTCCCTTGCGGGTTTGCCTTTAAACGCATAAATAGAGGCAAGAAAAATTAAAATGGTTAACCCCCCAAAAAATGGGCTAGTTTACATGCAGCGAATGCATGAGTTTGGAAAATTTGGGGGGGAAAACTTTGGGCCCAAAAAAAAAGGCCCGGGCCGAAAGCCGGGGCCTCCAAACCCCGTCACACCCCCTGTTTCCGCCTCCTTCCCCCCGCCCACCCCAAGGGTTCCCCCCCGCTTTCCCATTGGGCTCTTTAGAGGCCTGATTTAGGGATCAGCCTTCCCCTTCAGCCCCCACCGTCCCTGGGGTACCCCCGACCAACCCGGGGAAAAAATCCTACCCCTTCTCCCTTTCCGCCAGTTTTTTCGACCGCAAAGCCCGTTTCAGGGCCCGGGTTTGCAGCCCAGCCTTCTGTCCTTCCAGGGTTTGGGGGCAGAAGAAAACTTTTTAAAACCCCCCAAACCAAAACCCAAAGCCCCAAAAAAAAACCTGGGAAAGTTTTGGCATTTGGGCCCGGTTTTGGCCTTGGGAAATGTTGTTTTCCCCTCTGGTGGACACAGATGGTGGGGTTTCCCCCAAGTAATGGGCCTCGCCTGCCCCCAATACCCCGATGCGGGAGGGATTTTTTTTGCCCCGAAAAGCCGTCCCTTTCCCTGGCCAAACCACGTGTCATCTTTAAAAATTTCCCGCGCGTTGTCTTTCATCTTGGGGGCCAA
Source organism: Phyllomedusa bahiana (assembly GCA_025379985.1). Classification (NCBI taxonomy): domain Eukaryota; kingdom Metazoa; phylum Chordata; class Amphibia; order Anura; family Hylidae; genus Phyllomedusa; species Phyllomedusa bahiana. The sequence continues at coordinate 13,437 of JAODAL010008938.1, forward strand.
TATCTCAAAAGGGGAAAAATTTGGGTAGTAAGGGCCGGGCCAAAAGGGCCCCTTTTTCTCTGTGACAGCTCACTGGGTGAGCGGGGTGGGTTTTCTGGGGGGTGGCCCGGGGGCCCTTTAGGGCCTTTCGCCCCCGCTCTTCCAAAAACCCCAGGGATGGGGGAAGGGGGTTTTTTCCCCCCAAAGGTTTTTGGTGGGAAACACGTGCCAGAGGGCAAACCCGGGTATGTTGAAAAAATTTTAAAATGCCCGGAGACCGGTTTCCCCACACAGGTCAGGGACGGGGGGCCCGGGTTCCCCCAATTTAGAACCCCGGGGCTGGCTGGTGACAAGAACCTTGTGGGCCAGGAAAGGGGGTTTGCTAACGGGCGGAAAAACTGCTTGGGCCCCCCTTTAAAACGGTAGGTGGGCACATCCTTGCCCGGCAAATGTCTTTAACCCTTTTCGTCCAGAAATTTCTAAAAGAGCTAAACCGGGTCTGGAATGCCCCGCTGAAAAAAGGCTCGAGGTTGAGTTCGCACTTCCCCCCTTCGCACCCCCGTTTTGTTTCCCCCCTGACTGCGTTTCCTGCAGCGTCAGCTCGGCCTTTCCCCGGGAAAAAAGTTTTCTTGTTGACGGGGGCAAAAACGTGGAAAATTTTCCCCCCTCCAATGTTTTCCGCGATTGTGGGAGAACAGCGCAAGGGGAAATTACAAGTACGAAGTGAACATGGCCTGACAAGCAGCGGTGCGGACCTTGGGGGTTGAGCCACCCAGAGTTTGGAGGGGAAGGTGGAAAAACACGACCTTTTTGCCAAAAACCCCCAAAATTTTACATGGACTTTTCCCGGAAGAGGGCTTTTTGGGAAACTAGGCCAACCAAACACCCCCCCCAAGGGGGGGGCACCCCAGTGCGGAAAAGGGGTTTTGCAAAATTTGGGACAGTTTCCTTTTAAACTTTTCAAGGATGGTTTAGGGGGCCAAAGGGGTGGGGGAATTTTTTGGAAAAAGGGCTTTTTGGCTGTGCCAGGAAGCTAGGGGGAAAAAACGGGCTTTTTCCCAAAAATTGTTGGGGGGTTTCTAAGGGAAGGGAAATTTTGGTTTTTCAAAGTTGCCCTAACCCCGGTTGGGCTAAGGTAAATGGCTTTTGGTTTTTTTTGGGGGCCCCCATTTTGGCCTTGAAAAAAAATGGGGGGCCCCCCTATAACCCCAGGTCCCCTAATTTTCCCCCCTTAAAAAAATTGGGTTTGTTTACAACAGGGGCATTTGGGTTTTTTTCACTTTTTCCTTTAAAGTGGGCCAAGAGGGGCAAGCTTTGAATTTTGGGAGGCCAAGCTGCGGAATGGGGAAAACTTGGGGGACCCCGGTCTCTTTTTTTCTACCCAAAATGTTCGGTTTTTTAAAACCCCGAAATGCTTAAAAAAAAGGTGCACGATTAGCTTAAAAGGGTTTTTTTTTGGTTTGGCCCGTTTTTGGGAAAAAGGGAATAGGGTTAGGACACTGTTTTTTTTGGAACATATTGGGGCAAAAAGGGGGGCTTGGTTTTGCAAGGGGTCTTTAACAAAATTTTCAAATCCCCTTTTAAATTTTGGCCAGGAACCAAGGGGATTTTACTTACAACCCCAAAAAGAAAGGGAAAAACAAAAAAACAAAATTTAATTTTATTTTCCAAAATTTTAAAAAATTTTTGGTTTTTCTTAGGGGAATTAAAAAAAAATTTTTTAAAAAAACCTACCCCTTTTCCAAATTACTTTTAGGAAAAAATTTTTTTCTTTTTAATTTTTGGGGAAAGGGAAGGCCTAAATTTTTAAAAGTGGTAGGTTTATTTTAAGGGGAGGTGGGAGTAAAAAAAGCCCGGAAAAGGGAAAACGGTTCAAGGGCCCTTTCCCCCCAAACGTTGGAGAAAATAAAAAAGGGATTTTCCAAGATAACAGGGGAAAATTTGGGGTTTTAAAAAAAGGGGCTTTAACCACCATTAATTTTTTTTTAAGGGGGAAGCTTTTTTTTTTTGGGGCTGCCAAACAACTATAAGGGGGGAATTTTAAAAGGGTATTGACTTTGTTTTACTTTTAAAATGGGTTGGGAGGTTTTTTTTCATTTTCCCTTCCGCAAATTTGGCTTTTTAAAAAGGCCAAAAGGGCATTTTTCTTTTCCAATTTTCCTTATCAAAGGGCAAATTTTAATTTTGGGGTTTTTGGTTTACGGTTTCACACCTGGGGTCCTTTTTTTTTAAAAAAAGCACCCAATGGGAATGGCCCTGAGGGGATGTTTTGCCCGGGAAAAAGGGGTATAGGCAATGTTAAGGAACCTAAAAATGGTTTTTAAATTTTGAAAGACCTTTTTGGCAACCCTTTTTCCTAAAAAAAAAAAACTGGGGATTTATTCATTTTGGGGTTTTCTTAGGGGATTTTAAAATTTTCCATAAAAAAATTTGGGGGGAAAAAATTTTTTACCGGAATTTTTTAAATGGGGGGGTTCCAAAGAGGGTTTTCGGGGCATGGGTTGGGCCAAGGAAAAAAAAATAAAAATTTTAATTGGTTTTCCTGGAAAAAACTAAAAATTAAAGGGGTTTGAACGGGGCTTCCCCTTTTTTTCCGGAACTTTTTAAAGGGGGGCAAGGGCCCCGGTTTTTTGGGGGGGCTCCCCCTTGCTTTGTTTTTGGCCCAGGTTTTTACGGTATAATTTTAAAGGGGTTTAATAAATAAACGGTGGGTTGAAGGAAATTCCCCCTTTTTTCCCGGCATTTTTAACTTTCCCTTTGGTTTGAAAAATTTTTGGGGGGTTTCAAAGTGTGGCCCGGGGAAAAGGGTTTTGTCAATGTCCAGTTAAACTTTAAAAAGGTGGTTTAAAGACCCCCTTTTTCCGGCACTTTTTAATGTGGGGGTCATGGGAGGTTTGGGGGGTCATGTGTGGCCCAGGGGCAGGTATAGTCAAGTCCCGTGAAAAAAAAATTTGGGGGTTGAAAGGGCTCCTTTTTTCCCGGGACTTTTTTAAAAATTTTTGGGGTTTGCAGGTTTGGGGCTCATTTTCCCTTGCGTTTTCCAAAAAAAGGAAACATTTGGGGATATTCCCCAAAAGTCAGAGTTCCAAAAAGGTTTTAAAATTTGGGATTTGGGGTTTTAAATTTTCAAAAAACTGCCCCCCTTCTGGCACTTTTTTTAAATTTTTGGGTGATGCAGGTTTTAAAGGGGCATGTGTGGTAAAGAACCGGGATAGTGAATTGGGGTGTGGAAATTTTTTTTCTGGTTTGGGTTTTATACCTAAGTTTGTGCCTAAGGGGTAGAGGTTTTTCATTTGGGCTGTTGTTTGGGGTTTAAATTTCCCGGGTTTTTCCAAACCCTTTTGGGGTAAAAATGGGGGTGTTGTTGCCTTTTCCCTAGATTTAAAGGTCATGGAGATAAACGACTATGAAAACCTTATCGATGGTTGGGGTCGACTATCGATCGATGTCGAAATCCAAAAAGGGAAAACGCCCCAAACCCTAGGGCTCTTTCCCATTATGGGAAAAGGCAGGTGAACCCCTTAAAACTTATGAGTCCCCAAAGGGGGTAAATTTTTTTATTATGACCAATAAAAAAGGGTATTTTAAATTTTCTGGAGAGCAAGTGTAGGACCAAAGAGACGGTGAGACCAAGGAGCATTAGAGGAAGAAAAACTACTTTGTGCAGCAGATTATCCACTACAAAATCCAAACCAAATTTAGCACTACTTGGTGTGGATTTCCTAAAAAAAAAATATCCATTGATATTTTAAATTGCATGTTCTGCAGTATTATCCACAGCAATCTTTACCTTTTTTTTTAACACTATCACAGATTGCATGTCACAGTGGGACTTTCTCTCCTGCAGGAAGAGTGTGCTCTAAAAAAAACCAAAACAAACCTTAAAGGGGTTTTGCCACGATCTAATGTTGATGTGGGTGTGACAGCTGGGTAGGGGTCCAGGGGCCACCCCAAGGGTGGTAGTTAAGCACGCCAGGGAACGGAAACTAAGTAGCCCCCGGGTTTTACCAGGCCGCGCCAAAGGGGATGGGTTGCTGGGGTGAGGCTACCATTCGTTTCCCCCCGACGTGATTGCCTGCGATGGCGGCCAGGTGCAGGGGGTACAGAATGTAGTCCGAGAAAGTAGCGTGGGAGGCAGAAGGTCAGGGGAGGCGGGGAATGGTTTGTGGTCGTGGACAGGCAGAAGGTCAGGGCAGGCGGCAGAGGTTCGGAGTCGGGAAATGTAGCGAGAGGTCTGGTACACGTAAAGCAGGAATACATTTTAAGGACCGCTTTCTCTAAGGCTCGGGGCAACGTAGATCCAGCAGGCCCTAGTAAGGGCCACACTAGGAGCTACCAATGTGGAGAAGTGGGAAATAAATTGCCGGTAATAATTTGCGGAGCCCAGGAAGCGCTGTATCGCCCGAAGACCGACAGGACGGGGCCATTGTAGCACCGCAGAGTTTTGCCGGGTCCATCTTTAGGCCTTCAGCCGAGACTATGTAGCCGAGGAAAGGTAGGCTGGTCCGATGGAATAAACATTTCTCCAGCTTGGCATACAGTCGGTTGCTGCGCAGACGTTGCAGAACCTGGCGTACTTGAGTCTGAAGATCAGGGGAAAAAATCAGGATGTCATCTAGGTACACTATGACGCAGGTGTACAAGAGATCCCGGAAGACATTGTTGACGAGTTCTTGGAACACCGCTGGAGCGTTACAGAGCCCAAAGGGCATCACGGGGGTACTAAAAAATGTCCATCTCGGGTATTGAACGCCGTCTTCCACTCGTCCCCCTCCCGAATTCTGACGAGGTTATAGGCTCCTCGCAGATCCAACTTGGAAAACACTTTAGCCCCTTGAGACGGTCAAACAGCTCTGAGATCAGTGGGAGAGTGTAGCGGTTTTTTACGGTGATCTTATTTAGACCCCTGTAGTCTATACACGGACGGAGGGAACCATCCTTCTTCTGCACGAAGAAAAACCCGGCTCCGGCTGGGGAGGAGGACTTACGAATGAATCCTTTCTGCAGGTTCTCCGAATGTAGGCCGACATGGCCTAAGTCTCTGGCACGGACAGCGGGTAGACCCTCCCCCGGGGTGGACTGGTTCCTGGGAGGAGGTCAATAGGACAGTCGTAAGGCCGATGTGGTGGCAGCGAATCGGCCTCTTTCTCGGAGAATACATCCCAAAGTTCTGGTACTCGGCCGGCAGGCCTGGCAACGGCTTGACAAGCGGAGGCGGAGAAGTGGTAGGCACCGGGCGTGGTACCTCCAAGCAATGGTTCTGGCATTCCTATCCCCAACGCAGGACTTTCGCCTGTCTTCCAATCGAGCGTAGGGGCGTGACGTTGCAGCCAGGGAAGCCCCAAGTGGATCGCCGAGGAAGCACGGGACAGAACGTGGAACCCAATCTTCTTCTTATGTAGCGCCCCCACACGGAGTGTCACTGGCCGGGCTACGTACTGGATGTGGTCATTGAGGAGCTCCCCACTGACCGAAGAAATAAGCAGAGGCTTCTCCAGCCGGATAACAGGTATGCGGTACCGGGTTACCAATGAGGCCAGGATGAAGTTCCCGGCAGAGCCTGAGTCCAGGAAAGCAGAACTCCGGAACGACGGACCAGCATCAGTAGTCACCTCCACTGGCATCATCAGACGTGGAGAGGTGGAAACTGCACCTAGGACCGCCTAGGTGTGAGTGTTTCCCGGACGCTGGAGACGTAGCGGACAGCTTCTGCGGAAATGGTCCGGGCTGGCGCAGTAGAGACAAAGCTTCTCGGTTCGGCGACGGTTCAGCTCCTGCTCCGAAAACTGGCCCCGGTCCACTTGCATGGGTTCCACCTCAGAGGCTTGAGGGGACAGCAATGGAGGATGCTGAAAAACCGGGGCCAGGTGAAACCGCCGACGGGGGCGTGCAGAGTCTCTTTCCTGACGCAGCTCTTCCTGCCTCTCTGCGAACCTTATATCAATCCGAGTTGCTAGCAGGATTAGTTCACTCAGGGAGGACGGGTGGTCTCTTGCTGCCAAAGCGTCCTTAACCCGGCTGGACAGGCCCTTTTTAAAGGTGGCACAGAGGGCGGCATCATTCCACGTGAGCTCCGAAGCCAGGGTACGGAACTGTACGGCATAGTCACCCACAGAGGAGTCGCCTTGACGAAGGCTCAAGAGGGCGGTTTCAGCAGAGGAAGCACGCGCCGGCTCCTCGAAGACGGTGCGGAATTCCTGGAGAAAGGTCTGTAGATCCGCAGTCACAGGATCATTCCTGTCCCAGAGGGGAGTCGCCCAAGCCAGGGCCTTCCCGGATAGTAGGCTCACCACGAAGGCCACCTTAGACCTCTCCGAGGGAAACTGATCCGCCATCAGTTCTATGTGCATAGAGCACTGGGTAATGAAACCCCGGCAGAGCTTGGGATCCCTGATGGGTAAGGGGAGCCGAAGCTTGGGTCCCACGGTAGCCAATGGAACGGCTGACGTAGACGGAGTCACCGACGGGGCCGCAGGTGGAGACTGTTGCTGGGATGCGAGGGAGCTGACGCATCATGGCGGGGAGCTGGCCCAACTGCTGTGCCTGTTGTGCGATTTGCTGCGACTGCTGGGCAACCAACGTCGTAAGATCCGCGATGCTTGGGAGGGGCACCTTGGCGGGATCCATGGCTGGATCTAACTGTGACAGCTGGGTAGTGGATCCGCCGGACCACCGCAAGCGATGGTAGTTAAGCCACGCCAGGGAACGGAATCTAAGTAGCCCCCGGTTTTCACCAGAGCCCGCTGCAAAGCGGGATGGACTTGCTGCGGCGTGAGGCTACCAGGTCGTCCCCCCTGACGTGACTTGCTTGCGATGGCGGCCGAGGTGCAGCGTGGTACAGAATCGTAGTCCGAGAATCGTAGTCGTGGGCAGGCAGAAGGTCAGGGCAGGCGGCAATGGTTCGTGGTCGTGGACAGGCAGAAGGTCAGGGCAGGCGGCAGAGGTTCGGAGTCGGGAAACGTAGCGAGAGGTCTGGTACACGTAAAGCAGGAATACACTTTAATGAACGCTTTCTCTAAGGCTCGGGGCAACGTAGATCCAGCATGGAAGTGACGTGGGTGCAACACTTATATAGGAACAGCGCCCGGTAATTACCCAATGACCGGCGCACTGTCCCTTTAAATTCACAAGGACGAGCGCGCGCGCCAGGGGGCGCGCATGCGCATTCCGGCCGGCAGGGGACGAGGACCGGACGGGAGCGAGGCCAGGTGAGTGGATGGAGCAGGTGGCGCCGCGGCCGGCCGTGCGGCCCGCGGCGCCCCCCGTCCACGCCGGGGACCCCCTTATGGGGACGCGGGTGCGACCGCGGTCCGTGGCCCGGACCGCGGCACAACCCATTACAGTGGGATCCTCCATAATGGGTAGTTAATCACTTTTCTAAATATATGTCATTAAAAAAAGTGAAGCCTGTGACAGCTACAGCATTAATTACATGCCCTTAGTTTCCTGACAGTTTACATTAGACACGACCAGGACACTGACAGGAGCTGATCTGGCCGCGCTTGCGTGGTTTGAACTTATCTGATGACAGGGAACATGAACGAGCTTTGTAGGGACTGGGGAAAAAGTCTCTGTCTCCTGTATAGAGAATCCACTGCTTTTAATGTAATTATCAGAGTAAAGATTGCAGATGCTCCATGCTTAGCCCTTCTTCTTCCCCCCCTGCAGCTTTTAAGGGACTGGGGAAAAAATGTTCCTGTGTGCCCTGTATAGAGAATCCACTGAGTAAAGATTGCAGACGCTCCCTTGGCTCTCTGCTCAGCCCTTCTTCCTCCTGGAGTCCAGCAATTTTTGAAGGAATGAAAGAAAACTGCCTACCAGGAGCTAATCTTCTCTCCTGAGCAGATAAGTGGGAGAAAACAAAACCCATTATATTGTGCACAATAGTTATTCTCTGTGATTTAGCAAAACAATGTTTGCTCAACTAGAGAGACTGAGCCTCAGGAACGTGCATGGGAGGTGGTACTATGATATCACAGAGGAGGCACTTGTTTTTTAAACACAAACACAACTTCCCTCTTTTCAAGGCTCAAGTTCAGCCTGTTAGCTGAGGAAATCACTTCTTGGCAAAACCCCTTTAAGAGTGGTTCTACAATTAGCCTTATCAATGTGTCAGAACTGTGGCCCACACACATGGGGGGACATGAATGAAAGCAATAAGCCTTCCCACAGCTGTTTTCCTGAAACCCAACTGTTCACAGCCTCTCTCAGACTCTCCATCACTTACAGTTGTTTCCCTCAACCCAGCACTTACTCCTCGGTAGCTGTATTTGGGCCTTCCCTCTGTTCACTTCAGAGCAGGTGTCTCTGCACATCATGTGTCTCAGTGGGCACACACACACTCTTCTGTCACTTCTGTCTCTTATAGATGTGCCTTCACCTCTGGTGAAGTTGTAGCTCCAGTGCCTCCACCATCACATCAGGGCAGAACTCTTCATACAACAGTCCCTGCTGTATGACACTCTGTCCTCCTGCAAGTTGGAACCCAGGACGACTTACTCCTGGTGTCAACTACTCTGTTAACAAATGATGGCAACAAATAGTGCAGCAGTCCATGAACTCTCTTCAAATTCAGCCAATGTGCACGGGCTTGGTGGAGCTACAAAGTCACATAACATGTGGCTTAACATACAAGAACAGCAATAAATGTTTTTCAAGGTACCTACGTAGAACATTTTTGCAAGGAAGAAAGAATTACCTGTAGTTCAACCCCACAACATATATTTTCAACCACTTAAACAGTATTTTCTTCTAAGACACCAAAGGACTACAACATCTCTCCAGGGTCCTTAAAGGGGTTGTCTCACTACAAAGAATAGCTTTCAAATTGTAGGGAACACAAAATAAAGACATTTTCCAAATATATTGCTTTGTTCCTCTGTTTTCCCTAAGGAGATACAAGTGAATTTATGACCTCCCTGGCTATTTCAGTTCCCTCAGTAACTGACCTGTAAAAATTCTCCCTCTGCTGTTTGTTCAATGAGATAACAGTGAATGATGTCATCACACAGTGTCCTGTGCTGCTCAGCAGTAAAAAGCTTGATTTATGTAAAATAAACAGCACTGTAATTAGGGCTTTTGTTTTGGGGATCAGATAAGAAGTCCTGTTAGTAGTTTGAGAAGCTAATCTGATCTAATTAGCATCTGAAAGCACAGCACAGAGCTGTACAAGCATGGAGCTTATGCAAATTAGTCAGTCTGAACCAGGAAGTGGCAGAGTATTTCATTCATGCATTCCCTGAAACTCTGAAGGGAGACAACTCCTTTAAATGTGTTTTCTAGTTTACAGAACATATTTTGAGATATCCTATTAGACTAGAGAGACTACCATATGGTACATGTGGCCATACATGTAGTAGAAAGAAATTGCACAGATTTCTGAGCATGCTGCATATTTTCAACTCTGTAGAATTCCCAGTAGTTTGTAGAATTATAGATTTTCACAGCAGGTTTTATCCTTTACCATACAAAGTGTGACATGCAAGACAAACAAGCAGAAAAACCTGTGACAGAATCTGCAACAAAAAGTGTTCTTGGAATTGCTAGACCGCTACCATTCACCGAATGCATCCTGACCACCAATGGCAAATGTGTGTGCAGATGAACATTTAGCACCATCAAAGTACAGTACTTAGCCAAAAGGAGGTACAAACAATTTGAGTCTGTGTTTTCTAAATTGTGACACCATCTCTTTAAGAGTCCTGTCTGAACTTACAGTTCTGGAACAAGAACAATACAGTAACTCAACTTAACCTGAACTTGGCAAAAAAGTTGTGTATGTTCCCACAAACTTCAAACAGAGTCACATGTAATTATGTTGTCACATTTGACTTTCTCGTTCTCAGGAGAAAAATGAGTTGACAAATGCAAAGCCTTTGGTTAAAATGATGGCAGAAGCATCAAATATCCTAAGGTAGTATCAGTCTAAAGTATTTGGTCCTGATCTGAAGCAAATTTGAATAAAGTTTGAAAGAACTGAGAAACTCACGAGGAGTGGACCATACATAAACCATTTCCATGGACTGTCTTTTTTCTGTCTCTTTACAAGACTATGGTACTTCAAAGAACAGTCATAACCTGTAGCTTTTATTGAACATATATTTGCACATTTAGGGCAACATGTATGATCTAGGCTCAAAAAGGCCAGTTCTAAATAGCTTTAAAGTAGTGTAGAATGAACCATAACGTATGAACCTGTTTTACTACACATCATAGACTTTGCGCTTTCTAGTCCCACTATGACACCTCAGGCTCAGGTATACCTAGTTTTGCCGTCCTCCAGTCACAAATGTGTAAAATCATAAGGTTGTGGTGCAACACGCATCCAGAACGCCCTCACATTTTGGGCACATTACAAAGTACAGAGGGCGCCGTAAAAAGCGACTACTTTTGGAGTGCACCTGCTTCTACATCGAGAGAACAGGGATGCAACAGTTTTTGGGATGAGGACACCAGAATACTGGCACAGTCCCACAAATGTCGCCCTTTACTGTCTACTTCTACTTGTATATATAAGGTTTTCCTGTTAGTAGGTGGGGTTCCACCAGACTTGATAATGGAAAGGGAATTATTCCTTCAGAAATAGAAAGGGAATAATTGAGAGGTTAGAAATCAGGTTTTTAAATAGTGTGTATAGAGGTTAAGCACATAATAAAAGTTATGTTTTAGTGTTTTATAGATTGAGAACTGATAGAGTTTAAGTTTGCATATGGCAAAATAGTAAATATATGGATTATATGGATAGTCACTCTCTCTGTTCTCTTTCGAGATTCCCATTTTTTTGGAGATTATTTGATATTAATCCATGACACCCTTAAGGATATGGTGATCCCTAAGGAGCTACACACAGGAGGAGGTAAGGATGAAGACTGACATGCAAGGACAAAATAATTAAGGACATATCAAAAAGGAAAAAGTCAACTATAAGGTTTTTTAACCTATGGGCCAATAAACAGCCTCCTTGCCAGACTTTAATTGTTTTTGAAACATGTATTCAGATTGGTTGCTTGTCCCAACAGCTGCCAATGTCACATCAACAACCTTGGTAATCCTTTTAGCTACTTTAGAGCAATGAAAACCACCAACTCCTTCCATCTGTCCCTCCTCTTGGAAACTCTTCCTCAGAGGAGGACCATTCAGTCTTCTGAGAGTCAAGATTTCTAGGACTAGACATCTCTGCTATTACCAACTCCTCATCTACCATCTCCACCTGCTCCTGCACCTCTCTACTCCTTACTTGCTCTGTAATTAGATTCTCCTTTCTGCCCTACCCCCCCTTGCCAATCCCCTAAACCTGTCTTCTTGCCCTGTATTTTACAATTTCAAGATTATTAAGCCTCTCAGCGTTAATCTCTTCTTCAGCTTTCTACTTTTCTTTTGCCAGCTCTGGTCACCTCTGGTATATGTGACCAAGCTGACCACAACAATCACAAAGCTTTGTCTAAGGATAGAGCCCAGCCTCATGTCCTGTTTTTTGACAATTTCTGCATAGCTTAACTCCTGGACAGTTCACCTTTACATTACTAAACTTTCTGCAAATCTCTGGTCAGCCTTGGTAGTCCAGGTAATCTCTTGGGCTGGGGGATGCTTAAAGGAGAGTTCCCGGGGACTTAGAAAAGCTTGTTTGTCCTATGGGGTATGATTAGAAATATAAAAAAAGAAGCCTACTCACCCCCATGATGCTTCTGCTCCATCCCGTACATCCCGGCTGCACAGTGAACATCCATCGTTCACGTGCTATGTGCAGCCAACCCCAGGCCAGAGCAGTTACGTGCACATAATATTGTGGCCTGAGATTGGCTCCAGACAGTACATGAAGAATGGACGTTCACTGTGCAGTCAGGATGTACGGGACAGCCACTGGGACGTAACGGGAGCATCATGGACATGAGTAGGCTTGTTTTTTTCTCTATTTCTGATCATACCCCATAGGAAAATTGAGCTTTTCTAAGTCCCGGAAAACCCCTTTACCTCCATTAATACAGGATTCGTGTTGCCTCAATTTCACCCAATGCTTATAAACTCCATTAAACATGATAAGTTCACTTTTCTGCAGAATTTCACCTCTTGGAAATTCTGCAACAGTAGCTCAAAAATTCTTAATCATACTAACGTCTAGAAAAGGATCATACATCCTTACATACACAACGTAGCCTAAAACTCAAATAGAGGCTAAAAAGATATTTTGTGCATTTCCAAATTACCAAAAAGAAGGAGGCAGCACATCCATTATGTAAATTCAAGGAATTTAAACTTGAGAATTTGCTATAACTTTTGGCGCAATGCTCCCTGGAGAAAATGATATGTAAATAAGTTCTCCTCTAGAAGGTGGAAAGTTGCCTCTATAAGACCTCTTTTTTCAACATGGCTTGGAGTTGTAAGTCATATGACACCCATTAAATAGCCTTGAAACATGGAAAGAGTCACTTATCTGTAGCTATTTCAAGGGTACTGCTCCTGGTCAGTACACCGCAGAGCAGAGTTCTGGGTAAATGTTTGAGAGACCTTCTCACTGTGGAGAATGACTAGCTGATATATGGAATGTGATGGCCAATAGAAATAAAAAAAAAAAATTCAAGAGTTTGCTTGTATATGACAACCAGTTTACTTTCTCACATTAAAAATTCACTGTTTTCAGATAGAAGAATATGATTATGAATTAACATTACTGAAGCCTAAAAGGAGCCATAGGACATCAATTACTGTCCTCATTTGGACAAAATCTTCTCCTTCCAACCCCCTTACAACTGAGACAAGCATGCAAGTGTTCCCAATGCGGAGATGGGAATAGGTCACTGCGAGAAACCTCTGACCAGAGATTATCTTCTTTTATATCCCTTGAGAACAAATGATTGGACACGATGAAACTTTGACGACTTATAGTTCCCTCATACATTTCAAAGTGGTATACTTGATCCAGAACTGTCGCCCGAGCGCTAGAATGTGCCTGATTTATAACCCGTTGTAGAGCGGGTTAATAAATCAGGCACATTCTATTCCATTATTATGCGCATGAAATTTGGCATGTTAACGCCACATTTCATGCATGTCGCCCATAGTGTATACAGCCTCCTGTAGGTATATGGAGTACAAGGCCTCAAGTAGTTATACAGTGAATACAGCCCCCTTTAGGTTATATATGCCCCCTGTAGGTATACAGTGTATACAGCCCCCCTGTAGAGTATATATGCCCCCTTTAGGTATATAGGGCATACAGCCCCCTGTAGGTTATATATGCCCCATGTAGGTATATTGTGTATACAGCCGCTTGTAGGTTATATATGCCACCTGTAGGTAAATAGTGTATACAGCCTCCTGTAGGTATATAGTATTTACAGCTTCCTGTAGGTATATAGTGTAAACAGCCTCCTGTATGTATTTACTGCATATAGCCCCCTGTAGGTATATACTGTATACAGCCTCCTGTAGGTATAAAGTATATAGAGCCCCTTGTAGGTTATATATGCCCCAGTAGGTATATAGTGTATACAGCCCCCTGTAGGTATATAGTGTATACAGCCCCTTGTAGGTATATAGTGTATACCGCCCTCTGTACGTAGTTTATACAGCACCCTGTCTGTTATATATGCCCCCTGTAGGTTTTGTATACAGCCCCTTGTGGGTATACAGCCTCCTGAGCACTTTTCTACTTTGCACACTGTCAGGACAGAGAGTAAGGAGTCAACTGCTCTGTCCCAAGTGAGGGCGAGGGGGAGAGACTAGAAGGTTGGTCAGTCTGCTGCAGACATGAACTTCTCATGCTGTTCTTGTATTCATACATTTTACAGAAGGCAGGAGTGGGACCGGCAGCAGCAGCTCAATCCAGAAACAGTCACTCACTGATCCTCACACTGACCAGGAGGAGAGGGCAGCACCTTGTCTCCCATCACTCTGCAGATATGAGCTCAGCATGAAGAGGCGAGGCCAGAATACTGGGACTGAGCAGTGTGATCTTCCTATTGGACAGGCAGCTCAGAGCAGAGGCGGTGGCATTTTGCTGTGGGAAACTCGGAACTTCTAACTGTCCCGGGACAGCGGGACAGAATTCCCAAATCGGGACAGTTGGGAGGTTTGCCGCATGTAATGGAAGGGGAAATTACTAACAGACAATAGCAGGGCACCGAGCAATGATTAGATGTCTAAGATCTGAATTTTCCCCCTGTTGCTAATCTTTTGTCAGCAACTGTACATATGTCACACACTCATGTATGGCAACAGTGCATCCTAAGGAAACATATAGCCTGCACCACATAGATTCAGCACTAACGTTTGTCATTGCTTGTCATGTTGTATATTGCCCATTATACATAATATTTGTCTTTCATGTGAGCTCCTTGTTTATAACGTTGTATAGGGGTCATAGCCGTAGAAGGATAATTTCCCAGAGCATTATACAATACAGATGGCTATACCTATTTATAAAGTATCCATTTGGTATATTTTAAGCTGGGCAAAAAGCTGAACTAGAGCCTAAAACATTGATTATCTGGTGCATGTAGGGCTTCAGATTTAATAAACTGTTAATATCACACGCTGGAATACTGTGTAAAGGGTCCTAATCATTTTAACTCATTAATTACCACCAAACTCTAAAATCTCCAGGTAATTTACCACCTGACAGTGGATGCTTATAGCATGTAACGTTTTTGAACTGACTCATAATAAGTTCAATAGATCCTGCGCATCAAGACAAGTGAAACTAACAAATATTTGAAAGTGTACTCAACAAACTACAATCTAAATCATCAGACCCACAATATATTCTTGTGCATGAGAACAATAAACCCAATGATCTGATGTAAAAAACAGTCATTACTTCAAATTTATGAAGCCAACCCCAAAATTGTTAGTATATTAACCAGCGTATACAGCTCAAGTAGCACAGAATTCTCCACTACTCACCACTTTCTAAATAAAAAGGTATGTATCGATAATTTATATATAAACTGCTTTTAACTTCCATTTTAGGTATAGTAACTAGATTTTAGAACAATTTTAAAATTAAGGTTTAAAGCAGAGGTGATTCCTGTTGCCTCATCTGGGGGCAGAATATAACAGAGGAGAGAAGCTGAGCTCTGTGATATATAGGGTTATATGATAGAGGAGAGGAGCTGATATCTGTGATATATATGGTTATAAAATAGAGGAGAGAAGTTGAGATCTGTGATATATAGGGTTATATGATAGAGGGAGAGAAGCTGAGCTCAGTGATACATAGGGTTATATGATAGAGGAGCTGAGCTCTGTGATATATAGGGTTATATGATAGAGGGAGAGAAGCTGAGCTCTGTGAGATATAGGGTTATATGATAGAGGAGAGGAGCTGAGATCTGTGATATATTGGGTTATATGATAGAGGGAGAGAAGCTGAGCTCTGTGATATATAGGGTTATATGATAGAGGGAGAGAAGCCGAGCTCTGTGATGTATAGGGTTATATGATAGAGGGAGAGAAGCTGAGCTCTGTGACATATAAGGTTATATGATAGAGGAGCTGAGCTCTGTGATGTATAGGATTATATGATAGAGGAGAGGAACTGAGCTCTGCAATGTATAGGGTTATATGATAGAGGATAAAAGGTGAGCTCTATGATATATAGGGCTAGGTGTATATTTCTTTGTAAAATCCTGTCTGTAGCCAACACTTCGGGAAGATATAGATACAGGGAATGAGCATGTGGAGTCATTATGGGTAGATATTCATGGGGGTAATAATAATATTCAACTAGGGGTCTGCTGAAGGTCCCCAAATATAACAGAACCTAAGGAAGATGTGCTCCTCAGGCAAATAGATGAGGCGGCTAATCAGAATGAGGTTGTTATTATGGGCAACTTTAACTACCCAGACATAAATTGTAAAACTGAAACCTGTAACTCCCATAAATGAAACAGGTTTTTGCCAATAACTAAAAGATAACTACCTAAAAGAGGGAGAAGCTGAGCTCTGTGATATATAGGGTTATATGATAGAGGAGAGAACCTGAGCTCTGTGATATATAGGGTTATATGATAGAGGAGAGAAGCAGAGCTCTGTGATATATAGGGTTATATGATAGAGGGAGAGCAGCTGAGCTAGGTGATATATATGGTTATATGATAGAGGGAGAGAAGCTGAGCTCTGTGATATATAGGGTTATATGATAGAGGGAGAGAAGCTGAGCTCTGTGATATATAGGGTTATATGATAGAGGAGAGAAGCTGAGCTCTGTGATATATAGGGTTATATGATAGAGGGACAGAAGCTGAGCTCTGTGATATATAGGGTTATATGATAGAGGGAGAGCAGCTGAGCTAGGTGATATATATGGTTATATGATAGAGGGAGAGAAGCTGAGCTCTGTGATATATAGGGTTATATGATAGAGGGAGAGAAGCTGAGCTCTGTGATATATAGGGCTATATGATAGAGGAGAGAAGCTGAGCTCTGTGATATATAGGGTTATATGATAGAGGGAGAGAAGCTGAGCTCTGTGATATATAGGGTTATATGATAGAGGGAGAGAAGCTGAGCTCTGTGATATATAGGATTATATGATAGAGGGAGAGAAGTTGAGCTCTGTGATATATAGGGTTATATGATAGAGGAGAGAAGCTGAACTCTGTAATATATAGGAATATATGATAGAGGAGAGAAGCTGAGCTCTGTAATATATAGGGTTATATGATAGAGGAGAGAAGCTGAGCTCTGTGATATATAGGGTTATATGATAGGGGAGAGGAGTTGAGCTCTGTGATATATAGGGTGATCTGATAGGGGTGAGGAGCTGAGCTCTGTGATATATAAATTTATATGATAGAGAAGAGAAGGTGAGATCTGTGATATGTAGGTTATATGATTTGGATCAGGATTTCTCCCTTTATCACATCCTGCTCTCAGAGCAGTATAAACCATCTGACCTGCTTCCTTTAAACCCTGTACAATATTATATTAAAAGGTTATGCTAAATGACATGATAGAAAACAGAAAGATACATTGTTGTTTATCAATTTTCTCATGTCTAAATAATAGAGAAGAATCTGTCCATAAATAAATGTATTAGATGACCTTATGTACTAAAAAGTAAGTGCCTTTGTACTCACTAAACAAACACAAGACATAAAAATAATTGATTCTCTGCAGCCAATCACCCACAGGGAATATGATAGAAAACAATGTGCTCTCTATTTCGGCCTATGAATTGCAGTCTGAGAACCATACTAAGAATACTTTATAACCCACTGTTTGATTAGGACAGTTTTCTAATAATAATATAAATATTTTTGACAGACCAAACATGGGTTTTCTGGAGAAATCTCTTTTCCTTGTGCTATTCCTTGGATTAGTTTCCCTTTCCATCTGTGAAGAAGAGTAAGTACTCGTATAATATATTTTATTAAGATATTTATATAATAAACTGAAACAACTAATTAGAGATGACATATCAGTAGGACGTGCCATCACTTTGTGACTGATGGCGTCCTGCACTTGTGACCCCCACTGATCCTGCATCCTTTCACCCTTTTCACAGACAGAGTGTGTGTAAAACTGCTTCTGACTGGGTATAACAGCTTAGTGTGAAAACCCCTCTAAGGATTGCTAGGAACAAAATTCTGAGATTCATTAGGTTGGGTTTACATGGTGCTATTTGAAGAACCAACAAAACAAAAACACACTATAAATGTAGAGGTAGGGGTATGAAACCAAACTAAACCACCAACGAATCAACAAATATATATCTCAGCCTCTCTTTAATGCTCCATACTTTATTAAATTCAAAACAAAATGACCATGTAATAAAATACAGCAGCACTGTGGAACACTACCACAACTAAGACATAAGCATAATGAATATAATCATAACTGATTTATACTCATACATTTACAAATAATATACGTAAATAGACACTTGGGGCCACATGTATGAAAACTGTCTAGGTCTAAGACTTTTCTTGTTGCCCATAGCAACCAATCAGAGTTCCCCTTTCATTTCATATAGTGCTCTGGAAAAATGAAAGGGGAGCTCTGATTGGTTGCTATGGGCAACAAAGAGTTTCAGACCTACACTGTTTATCATACATGTGGCCCTTGGATATAAACCATAATTATAGCTGTTGCTCCATCAGGGATGCTATTTGGTCACAGGCATACCCCTGAAAGATGGTGGCTAACCACGACTATGACTCAAATGTTTTTTGGAAAACAAAATTGCAATCATCAAAATAAACAGACGGTCTGTGACATTCACAACATCAGCCATATTGAGGTTGCAGTAATACTGTGGAGCGAAACCACATTTAGCCATGTTGCCCCATTCTAATATAGCATGAGCTGAGCTTATATACGCAATATGTTTTTGTTACTGATTAGTAGTATATGCCTATTTCATATACTAGTACACCTAAACTGAAAGGCAAAAGTGCTAACCACTAGGCTGTAATCTTGCTAGTCATGGCTCTTGTATTTTAGATTACTTGACTTTACATAAACAGCCCTTTGGGGACTGTGGGGAAAGGCATGGTGATATCATGCCTGCTGGGTCACATGTTATGCAGTTCAAACAAATCAAACACACCCACTTGTGAAGGCACTGAAAGCTGAAGAAAGGACAAAGCAGGCATAAAATGCCTTTGTTGTAATATTCCTTTAAGTACTGGGAACTCAATGATACTGGGATTTAATATAAACAGAAGTGTTAGGTGAATAGCAAAAATGAGTGATAACCCCAGGACTTGCTAACACTGAAACATACTTTGAGTACCATCCCTGGGTTATAACCACTGTGGACAGCAGCAGAAAAGTGAAGTTAAGCTTTAGATAGATCCTAGGTGCACAAATACTACACAACTTCCCTTCCCCATCCTTCTCAAGTCCCATTCATCAACTGCTGTGCCACATACCAGGAACATTTTCACACATGGCACTTATGGCATGCATGCTATTGATTCATCACCAAACCCCAGATATTCCAGTTTTGTACAATAGGTGCTACAGGTTGTAGTCAATGATTGTGTCCGTCATCCAGAGAACAAAACACAGCACTTTGACCCCTTACTGACATTTGACGCACATTTACTTCATAATCCTGGTAAGGAAAAACCTAAAGGCAAAATTATGTGTTTTTGGTCACTACCTCTGCAAAAATTGGAATACAAAGTGATCAAAAAGCTGCATATATCCCACAAGGTGCCAATAAAAACTACGGGTGACTTGTAAGTATTTTGGCGCTTAGACACCATTTTTTGCGCGCATTAGTGGCATAGAATGCGCCTGAATCTATGAACCTCTTCTACTGTGGGTCAGAGATTTAGCGCTTTCTAGCTACAAAGCGACAATTCTGGCTCAGGTAAACATCTTTTAAAGTGGTCTACCTGTTCCAGCAGTAATGTGCCTGGATTTGCTGCATTGCTTCGTACGGTTGTAGTGCGACATGCCTCCAGCACGCCCCACGATCTCAGGTGCATTACAAAGTGCCGCGGGTGTTTTGTAATGCGCCTAATTTTGGAGTGCGCCTGATTAAAAATCTAGCAAACAGGGCTATATTTTCTTCGGATTCCCGTGCAATCAATGTACTGGGCCAGTGGGAAATATGAAAACCGACCGCGGTAAAGAGATGATAAAATGTGGTCGGATTTTGGACGGCATTTTAAAATTTGCTGTGTAGACATAGAGTTCAGAAAAAGTTTTTTCTAATACATTGGTCAATAGATTTTACTTTAGTTATCAGATAGAGACAGTTTAGCAGCTCCCTCAGTGCACATAGGTTATTATGGTAACCTGCGTACCAGAAAGATGCCTGCTATCTGATTAGCTGAGAGCAGGAGTCACCCCAGGGATGGATTGACAGGACTGAGCTCTCTTTTGGTGCCCACTGTCTTTTGCAGGTCATTATTCTGCAATGTCAAAAGAAGACGCTAAAGAAAGTGGAGTTTTGCGGCTCCCAGCTGTGCTAGGAACAGAAGTATACTGAACAGCTCTGTTCCTAGAGCAGTCTCTGTAAGCGCCAGAAAGCAGAGGAAACCTCTGATCCCTGGTGCGTAACCCTTTGACTGCCTCATTCCCTACACATAAAGTATAGAAGAAACAAATAAGAAAATAAAAACAAATATTTAATAAAAAAAAGTTATTTTGCATACATTACACACCAAAAAAAAAAACAAAACTACACATTAGGAATCTACGTGACTGTTATAACCTGTAAAATTCCTCTGACTGGTTATTTTGTGTGAAATTTGAAAGGTGTAAAAAAATTATTATAAAAACAAATAATAAATAAAAAATTTAAAAAAAATCTGCAATAATTCCTTTAATAATAATAATAATAATAATAATTCCTAAATCCTTATACAACTGTGTCACTTAAAAGATTAAAAAGTTCCGAATGTTGAAATGCAAGGAGACAAAAACTACAAAATTTAGCTGGTCATTAAAGGGGTTTTGCCACGAGTTGAGTTCATTATCTCCCTGGTCCCCTCAGTCATCTTCATGTTTGAAAAAGGAGGCATTAGTTTCTCCGCCAGTGCTGGCTCATTATTCATCAGCCTAGGGGGGAAAGGGCATTGTTCAGTCCCAGGAGAGGAGATAAAATAAGCAGCCAGTGTGCAGTCACTGACAGAGTGCTTACTTCTCTAATTACATTATAATGCTTCTATTGCTATACTAGGCATTAGAGACTGAATAGGAAAGTCACAGAGCCTTTGTATTGTAAGAGGCAACATGGACTAGGAGGGGGCGTGGCTGAGAGAGGAAGAGTTAGTGAGCATGCCCAGAAGCACTGCTTTGCTCTCCAGCTACTGAAGAATGTTCTGGCCAGGCAGGGAGATACTGTACATGTCTGACAAGGCGCGCTGCCATGCCCAGCCATCAGAGACTGAAGAGGAAACTACGCAGGCGCAGCCAGCCAAACAGAAGTAGTAGTGCTGGTCGGAACTCCTGACAACGAACAGTACACAGATGAAAATGAAAGAAGGCCGCAGCTCTGACAGGATACATATTTTTAACGACCTACATTTAGAAGTTTGCTTAAAAGCTCATTTTGGAGGATTCTAAATTAATATAGGATTGTGGCAAAACCCCTTTATCCTCTTAAGGACCAGGCGTTTTTTTTTGGTGACACGTTCATTTTTCCCTCCTCGCCTTCTGAAAGCCATAACTTCTTTATTTTTCCACCTACATAGACACATGAGGGCTTTTATTTTGCAGGATAAGATGTACTTTCTAATGGTGTTATTCACTATACTATAGAATATACTGGGAAACCGCAAAAAAATTCCAAGTGGGACAAATTGTGAAAAAAAATGTATTTCACCATGTTTGCGGGGGTTTTGGTTTTACGGCGTTCAATCTTCGGTAAATATAATGTGTTATCTGTATTCTACAGGTTGTTACGCATCTGGCAATATCAAACATGTAGGGTTTCCGTTATGATTTGGTACCGTAAAAAAATTCCAAACATTTTCTATTTTTGAAATTTTCGCCACGGCGCCATTTTGTGAGACCAATAACTTTTTTGTACTAACACCTACGGACGTCAGTGAGGGGGCATTTTTTGCGGGCTGAAGTGTACTTTTTATCGCTAGCAGTTTGGAATGCATGCGACTTTTTTGATCATTTTTATTCCATTTTATGAGTGATGTAAAATTACCAAAAAATGCAATTTTGGCGTTTGGAATTTTTTTTCTTCTACGGTGTTCAGCATATGGGATAAATGATGTTATATTTTTATAGATCGGACTTTTTCGGACGCGGCGGTACCAAATATGTGTAACTTTTTTATTATTTTAATGATTTTATTTGTAAAATGGGAAAGGGGGGTGATTTGAACTTTTAATACTTTTTTTTTTGTACTTTAAAACTTTTTTTTTTTTTTTTTTACTTTAAAATTGTGGCACCCTGTGGAACTTGACAACTGGGTGGCGCGATTTTAAATACAACCTAATGCATTGCATAGGCAATGCATTAGGGTGTACAAAGATGGCGGTTTCCCCACTTCCTGTCTGCGGACGGAAGTGGGGCAAGCCGGCCAGGGGTAAGTGACGGGAGCCTTCATAAGGCTCCCCACCACAATGCCCGGTGATCGGATCGGCGCAGCATAGCTGCGCTTATGCCGATCACCGCACCGATCGGTGCGCGGCACCAATCGGCGTTAATTCAGACGCCGCGGCCATCTTTGCTGCGGTGCCTGATGGGTTAAACAGCGCCAGCGGGCGGAGCCACACACCGGCGCTGTTACTGCCGGGTGTTAGCGGCGATTTGCCGCTAACACCCGGCGGCTGTGCGGGGGGGTCGCAGAGCGATCCCCCTGCAAGGCCCCTTAGCGGCCCTGGGACGTACTGATACGCCCAAGGTCGTTAAGGGGTTAAGTACTTTTCAGGCCTGGGGCTTAAGTGGTTAAGCAAGATTAGCTGCAGTAAATAAAAGGTACAAGTGCTGTGAGGACTGAGAAGCATGGAGTTATCTGTAATTGTGTTAACATTGTGATAACAATCTCCTGCTCTGTCAGAGTAATGGCTTGAAATTAAAATATGCTAAACACTGCTGGAGACCCACCCACAGTCTGAGGAGACAGAGTGAGTGTAAAATTGCCTGTGAACCAGAGAAACAATATGCTGAGAAACGTGCTGAGGTTTATCTGTAGTACCTTAGTACATACCCGTCACTGACTGTCACTTGTTAATTATCTCTGGCATTAAATCAGTGCCTCCAAAGAATAGACAGAAAATTAGTTATAAATATATTGTTGAGTAACAATGTAGGAAAAATTATTATAAGATTGTATGCATTTCCTCCTAACACAGGAAAAGAGAGACTGAAAATGAAGAAGAAGAAAATCCTGAGGAAGGAATTGAAAAGAGGAAACTCCTGCCATATCGTCCATATATTCGTCAATTATGTGCTCCTAAATATCTAAATAAAAATAGATGGGGGAGATGCCTCCCTCCAACACCATGGGGTTAACACACTGTTACAAGTTATAACCCCAAGGAGCATATTCATAAATAATTGTGCCAACAATATATTAAAGCTCATTTAACTGATATGATGGTTTGTCTTTTTTAAAATACACTTATTATGACACTTCTAATATTATTTTAGTTTCAAAAGTTGTAATTAATATTATAGGTTAAACATAACAACAATGACACGCTGTGCATCAAATAGAAAGTTCCCTGATAAGCCATATGGGGGGCATATAAGACAATAACAGGGCAAACAAATGTGCAGGGGCATATGAAGAATAATTACAGTGTTCAATGATGAAAACTTAGTGGATCATGAGAACAAAATAATAGTTCTTTCTACTGTTGATTGTGTTGTAAAAGAGCATTAAACAGGTCCATGGAGCCCTAGTGAGAGGCTTCTTTGCCTTCATAGATCATACTAAAGTTTATTAAATCAGTAGATACTGCTTTTTTGTTTGAATTTTATTGTTGTTTTTTTTCTTTTTTTTCCTCTTCTTCTTTTCCTATTTCTTTCCCTAGGATGTGGACGGATGGCACAGTTCTCATTTGGTGGGGGATCTCTAATAACATGCAACTACCTTTTATCCAATGGCGGATTTAACATTCTCTTCTTTTAATATGAAGGACTTACACACTCCCGAGAACAGGGCGCAAATACTTTATCCCTGTCACCGGCGTAAGGTATAGATTATTGCTTTCAAGAAACACATTAAGTAGGTCAACTACTTAATGCCTGTAATAAGTACTACACACCTCGGCATTCTGCCAACAACCAGGAGCCCAGAGGGTAGCCATTGTGATTCACTGATCATAGGCACACCATGTACATGACTGTTGGGTGGATCCCATAGCATGTTATCTTATCAATTTACTTTCAATTGGAGTTTCACAATAATTAACACCCCAAATCTAGGCCAAGTCACTTTTTTTCACTATTTGTTAGATTTCTTTTACTGTTGTAGCCCTTCAGATAAGCTTTTTTTTAAAATTATTGACAGTTAAAGGGGTTGTCCGCTTTATATTTTTCATGTTTCTTATTTGTAGAATAGGAAATCATACACATCATATTAACCTCTTCCCGACACTGGACGTACCGGTACATCCTAGCGGCAAGTGCCTTCCCGCAAATGGACATACCGGTACGTCCTGCACATTGTACGGGCTCACAAGCAGGCCCTGCATGATCGCGACATGGGACCAGCGGTATATTACCACTGAGCTCCGGTTGCAGATGATTAACTCCTAAGCTGCGACAATCCTTACGTTCACCTCAGCTAAGGCAATGACCGAATGAGGGAGCTCCTTCTGTGTTTTCTGTGTGCAGCAGTGGCCATCAGCGCTGTTGTGTGTACCTGACAGCCCGGGAGTGATGTACGAAACACTTTTGGGATGTCTGTGGGCACATTCCATTGTCCATTGCGGGCACAGCCGGGCATAGTGACAGTTGCCATAGAGACCATTAAAGAGAAGTCATGCTCTGTGCTGATCTCTATTGTAATTAACCTGCACAGTGAATGCTGTAAAAAAAAGAAAAAAAAATTCACAGAATTGCAATTTTTGCTCATCCCGCAGCAAACAAAATGGAATAAAAAGCAATCAAAGAGTCTTATTAATGCCAAAGTGGTGCCAATTAAAATGTCAGTTCATCCCACAAAAAAAGCCCTTACACAGCTCTGTATACGGAAAAATAAAAAGTTATGGCTATCGCTATCAGAAGACAGCGATGCATAAATATTGTTTTACACAATAAAAACACTTTTTTTTAAAGCGCTTCAACATAAAAAAACTATATAAGTTCGGTATTGAAGTAATCATCTCGTCCAAGGGAGTAAAATTAACTTGTATACTGAATGGTGAGCCATGTTAAAAATAAAATTAAAAAACACTACTAGGATTGTAGTATTATCTTCACCCTGTCTTCTAAAAAACGGATATAAAACGCATCAAAAAGCCTTGTCCCCCCAAAAATGATATGAATAAATCATAAAAAAATTATACCGCAATAAACAAGCCCCAAAACATCTCCATACACAGAAAAATAAAAAAGTTATGGCTATCAGAATATGGCTTTTGAATAAAAGTGTTTTTATTGTGTAAAAGCAGTAAAACATAAAAAAAATGTTATTTATGCCGCACGGTGACTGCTTTAAAAATACAAATAAAAACACTACCAGGTTGCTGTATTTTGTTCAAAATGACTCACAAAACCCTTAAAGGGGTTGTCTCGCTACAATGATTGGGTTTTAATTAAAAGATCTTTAAAAAACAAGCAGCTTTGCAATATATGTTCATTACAAATGTCCTACTGATTTTGAGCTAGCCCTGTTAGTAGTACTACATCAGCTTCTCAAGTTTCTATAGCAGCCGACCTGTTGATCCTTATCTTACTGGCTGTCAGGTCTGTATGACTCATACAGGTCGGAGCAGAGAGCCCCTCCCGCACAGAATGCTTCTGTAGTGGAGGGAGGGGGAGGGAGGACTCTGGCTTCTATATCCGTGCTGCCTGGATTAACCCTGTGTGTCCCTGCTTCCTCCTGCTCTCTACACAGATAGATGTGACAGCAGTGACCCTGTCTGTTACTATAATCATGATATGTCTGTGGAGCTGTAACTATAATAATACTATATGAAGTAAGCGCTTTGTGAAGCCTTGACAAAGCGCTGCATAGCGTGAAACGGTCGTCGGCATCCTTGTGACCATCCATCCGTGATTTTATGCTACTTATACTGGATTAAAGAAGTTAATGGTGATTGGTGAGTGCCGCCTTATCTCTCTTACTTCATGTGGATTTATGGCTTCTTCTGTCTGGCTGAGCACCGCCACACAAGTTGAATAGTTGCACGGAGTATCCTCATTACAGTGGACATTAAAGGGAAAGCGTTCTGAAGTGCAATCCCCCTGGTGCCGGTCTAACTCTCTTGTTACACATAATAATACATAGCAAGGCTTGTCAGGGAGGCTTGTGAACAGTTCATGCTGTGCTGTATTAGTGACACATCCTGAATAACCCTTCACAGCTTCACTGTGTCTGTTCTGAGAGGGTCTGTTTGTTGCTGGAGATGTGGAGATATGTAAGCTAAGCAGAGGGTATAGGAACACTTGCAGCCCCTCTGTTCTGCTATTAGCAATCATAGACCTCTCTAGGCAGGCACACACAGGGTTAACTCTGGCAGCAATCCCCCTGCCCCCCTGCTGTATAGAAGGAGAGCTGCCTGTGTGCTGAGGGGAGGGGGGAAGAGGGAGGAGAAGAGGCAGACAAGCTAGCACGCCCCTCAATTCAACTCCCAGAAACAGACAGAGGCTGAAACCTTTTAATGAGACAACTCCTTTAATAAAAAGCGATGAAAGCGTCATATCACCCCATAATGGTACCATAAGAAAAACATCAACAAATCCTGCAAAAAACAAGCCCATAATCAGCTCCTTATACAGAATAATAAAATTATTATAGCTGTCAGACTATGACGACATAAAATGCAATTTTTTTTATAATCGCATTTCTATTGTGTAAAAGTATTAAAACATAAACTACATAAAATTTATTTTCTTGTAATTGTATTGACCACATAGTAAAGTTATTATTTCATTTATACCGCACAGCAATCCTGTAAAATTGAAGCCTAATAAACAATGGTAGAACTTTGTTCCTCTACACACACACACACACACACACACCATTTTCATGGCCCGATGCTAAAAAAAAAACACTATGGAACACCTGTGCACCCAAAATGCACAATACACATCTAGACAAGATCCATGAGAGGTGTTGAATCCAAAATGGAGGGTTTCGCCTGTTCTGGTACTTTGGCGGCTTTGCAAATGAGACATGGCACCCACGAAAATCTGCATTCCAAATAGTGCTTTTTCTCTTGTATACCCTGCCATATGCCTAAAACAGCAGTTACACCCATATATAGGATACTAACGAATTTGAAATAAATTGCGCAACAAAATTTGGGGTGCTTTTTTTCCAGAGTATCTAGTAAAAATTAAACATTTCAGCTAAAATTGCAGATTGATGGAAAAAGTACTTTTTTTTTTCATTTTCACAGCCTAACACTAAAAAAATT
This sequence comes from Phyllomedusa bahiana, assembly GCA_025379985.1. NCBI lineage: Eukaryota > Metazoa > Chordata > Amphibia > Anura > Hylidae > Phyllomedusa > Phyllomedusa bahiana. The sequence goes on from JAODAL010008938.1 coordinate 40,427, forward strand.
TGTGAAACATCTGCAGGGTCAATATACTCACTACACCCCTGGATATATACCTTTGCAATGTAGTTTGCAATATGGGGTCTTTTTAGGGGTGTATTAACTTTTAGCATCTTAGGGTGTCCGCAAACCTGAAATTGTGGCTAAATAAAATTGTATTGAAAATGAGACCCCAAAGTCCAGTAGGTGCTCCTCCTATTCTGAGGCTTGTGGTTGAGCCAAACAGAGCGCTAGGGCCACATATGGGATATCTCTGACAACAGCAGAATCTGGGGAATGAATATTAAGTTGCAATTCCCTGGTCACATCTACCATGTTACTGTGAATAATGGATAAAAGCTGAAAATCTGCAAAAAAAAGTGACATTTTAAAATTTTACTTTAATTTCTATGAAATACCTAAAGTGTTACCAAACAGATACTTGAAGGAGTTTAGTTTCTTAGATGAAGTCATTTATCTGGGTATCCAGCATGCAGGCCTCTCAAAGCCACATCAGAACTGGACTGGTCCATAAAAAATGTATATTGCAAATTTTCTTGAAAATGTGAATAATGACTATTAAATTTCTAAGCCCCCTAATGTCGTAAAAAAATAAAAACACATTTAAAAATTATGCCAACCTACAGTGGACATATGGTAGATGCTAGTTACAAATTATTTTGAGTGGAATAACTGTCTGTCTTATACGCAGACATTTTGGAAGTTTGAAAATGGTAAAAAAATTTCACGATATGTTGATATTTTTCACAAATAAAACAGGATTGTTTGGACCAAAATTTCTTATTAACGGAAAGCACAAGGTGTCGTGTGAAAACCATCTCTGAATCACTTGGCTAGGTAAAACTGTCAAAAAGTTATAGTCACATAAAGTGACAGATGTCAGATTTAAAAAATGGGGCTCTGTCGGAAAGGCCAAAATTGGTTGCGCGGATAATGGGTTAATAAACCCTGATATCTGCCTTTTAAACTTCTTTCATTTGTGTATATCTTTTTGATGATGTCGAAAAACTGTAACCTTACAAGTCATTTAAACAGATCCATATCATAACATACACATAATTTTATTTTATTCCTGAGTCAAGTTTTGTTCCTAATTCTAACACGAAATACCAATTAGGGTTTTTTCCAAGGTGTTGCTGGGGTTAACTGAACGTTCTCCAGCACTTATGGTCCTGCATTGCTCCTGCTCTGACATGAATTATATCTGATGTCACTCCCATTGGACCAGAAGTGCTGAAGAACTGGGAGCGCTGAGAATGGTAAGTCAACTCCTGCAACATTGGTACAAGAAAAAACAAAACCACAACTAAATGTTAGGGTTATGGTTCGTATTCAACTAGATGTAACCTTACAAGCCACTTAGATCAATATTATAACTTAACCATAGAAATTTATTTTATTCCTAAGTAAAGTTTTTATCCTAACTCTAACCCTAAATTGGGATTAAGGTTAGGGTGTATTACTGTTGTTGCAGGGCTTAATTTAATGTTCTCGGTGCTTCTGATGCTGCAGCGTTCTCACTCTGAGGTCACTTATGTCTAATTTACGTCTCTCCCACTTCCATGTGACACTGGACCAAAAGTAATGTTGGAGCAGGAATGCTACAGAACTGGAAGCATCAAGGATTGGTAAATTAACTCCTGCGGCATTGGTACAAAAAGGCTCTAAACCAGAATAAGTGTTAGAGATACGGTCAGAATAAATCTAGCCGAGAGTAAAACATAGTTTGTATCATACAACCATAAAATCCTTGGCAGACTTGGAAATACATGATATTTTTCTGTCTTTATTAGGAATAACCCTATCCCTTACTTCTACTAGATTTGTGTTGCTGGAATCTATCCATGCCCAGTTTGAAACAGGTTCAACCAAATTTGTGAAAATTTTTTTTTCATTTTGACCCTAAACATAGCCCTAATCCTGACCATAACCATAACCCTACATAGGAGTTAGGACTTTTTTTTTTTTTACTGGTGTTCCAGGGTTAACCTACTGTTCCTTGGCACTTCTGGTCCTCTGGGGCTCTCGCTCCAATATCACCTACGGTCCAACATCATGTTAGGGATACGAAGTGCTAAAAAACAGTAATTTTAGCTAAGAATTTGCCACCTAACGTTTTTGTATGACTCATATCAATATTTCATAGTATTCTGTACTCCAGCACTTAGCACTTTTTGGATAATTAGTTAAGTTTGCATCGATGATTTTAAACTGCTTCTTAATTACATTTTATGTACCGTAACCTTTTTTAAAACAATATTAAAATTAAGGCTAAAATCCTGTACAATTTGACTTTATACAAAACAGATACACAAACAATTGTTAATCTATTTTGTCATGTATAAATGATAGCGATAAATCTGTCATAGAGAAAGACTTCAATAAATAAATGTAACAGATGACCTTATGTACTAAAAAAAATAAAAAAATAAATGCCTTAGTGAAACAGAAGACATAAAATATAATTCATTCCCTGCAGCCAATCAACTATAGAGGACATGCTAGAAAATGATGCACTCATTCTTTTGGTTCATGAATAGGAGTTTGAGAACTATTCCCAAACTACTGTAAAACTCACTGTTGCATTAGGACAGTTTTTTCATTGACAGATCCTTTTCAAAGGCTGTTTTCATTCTCAGACATTTATGAGATAACAGGATATGGCCTAAATGTCTGACAGGTGCACATCCCACATCCTATCAATATGCCACCAGTGTCCGAGATGGGAAAACCCCTGTTAAAAAAACTATAATGTAACAATTGTGACCTGAGAATAGAGGTAGATAAGTAATTAATCTGTTTCATTCTAAGTAATATTAGCATATTTTACAGAGTCTCCTGATCTCATTTTTAGACATAGAAATTTTCTTTGTACAAAGCATATAAAGTGGTTGTCAGCCACTGGCCTGACAATTTACCTAAAGTATTTACAGTAAAAGTAGTCGTTACAATACTTTTTCTTCTCGACTAGAACATGGATTTGTATCAATAGTACAGATGTCATGTTTCCGAACCCATAGCAATATTGCCCATCTTCATTTCATTTCATCCTGGACAGATAGAGGGAATAGATGATATGGCTTTAATGATGCTTAAAGCAAGTTTTTGACTTAGTGTTTGATCCAAGTTGCACATTTCAGCTATGCTTAATTCTGTCCAACTATAAAGTTGAAAGTGGTTGTCTGTGTGGAGGCAAGCAAGATGCTGATGTGCTCATGGGGTACCCTATGAAACTATTGAAAAACTATTTCAAATGGCTGTTGAAGATAATTTCTTAACATTTAATGACAATCTAAAACGTAAGTGGAGCTAAATTTTAGCATTTTAATGTCAATCCCACATTGGCAAGTATAAATTTCCTTCTACTATTTACATGGGTTTGTCAGGTGAGATTTTCCATTAGATTTCAAATGACACTATAACAATATTAAGAAGTATGGAAGATGCTGAATTTCTTGCGGCCCCATGTTTAATGTACTGTAATTGTACAGCCCTGAGTTCTTTCTGCTTTTGACAGTTCATAGTAAATTGCAGACTGTAATCTAAAGTGCTGTATTCACTGTACTCGATTAAAAGCCACAGCTGATTAGTGATCAGTATTTTTAATGAAGGACGTGCAAACCCTTTTTAAAGAAGATCTGTCAACTGTCCAGACATATTTTAGGAAATACCTGTATTCTCCACTATTAAACAATTTTGGATTTATCTTTTCTTAAAAGTCTGCATTTGTTGTATCTTTGTTAATTCTCTTTGGAATGAATGAATACATCGAAAGCTGGGTGGTACCAAGAAGGGATCCGTCCCTGCACACCCTCACACTATTTAATCAGCAAGGACTACATCACACCATAAAGAGATAAGGGAAAAGTGAAGTGGTAACACTCAGCTGTCTATGTATTCATACATTTTTATTAGGAGTAAGAGAGGAACAACACAGAGTAATTAGAACTGATGTTCCAGAATCGCTATTCAGTGTGGAATACAAGTGTTTACTAGAAAAGAAGTGGTGACAGGTACTCTTTAAACCATACCTCCAATTATAAAGCAACTTTCCATAGATCAAGAATACAGGCAAAAATAAGAAACTTTATAATTTATCTTTTTACAGAAAAATACTTTTTACTTATAAGGCTCTTTTTTTCTAACCTTCAAGCACTGTTATCTGTTCACTCATAAATTACTAAGAGAGTCCATACAGCAGAGAGGGTTCGGGGCTTTAACTTCAGGTTACAGCTGCCCATAAAAGTGCATGTAGAGGGAAGGGAGGAGAGGTAAAATAACATTTAGCAATGGTGCTGGCTGTGAGTGTTTTAGGTCATCTCAGTGCTGGACTCACAGCAACATTGCTCCTTACTGCTGTCTAATGTCCTACATGCTGCTGTTTGTGTGCCTTAGAGTGTCTCCTGCTTTCAGTTTCTGCTTCCCCTGCCTTCTCTATACATATCTATGGGAAGCTGTAACTTTATCCCTCAATAAGGCTGAGGCCCATCTCCGTTTTGTAGTGTAGACTCCTTCAATGATTTATGACAAAGTTCCTTATTCTCACTTGTACTATTGAATTATACCAAGAAAGGTTATCAAACTTGGGGTTATTCAGCTTAGAAAAAGACGTCTTAGGCGCAATGTAAGAAAAGGTGGAGGCTTTGGATGGAGAAATGGGAAATTAAGTTTATTGTGGATAAACATAAGGTCATGCACTTGAGCTGAGGTACAAAAGGTGCAATTTTGTACTACATAGCATGATACTGAGTAAAACTATGGCTGAAAAAAGACTTATGGGATATTTGTTATCTGCCTCATACCTTCCTCTGGATCAAAACTGTGGGGTTATAGGCTAGACTTGACAGACCTGTGTCTTTTTTCAACCGTACTTTGTTTACTATGTTATAACCAGACTATGAGTAAGGATACAGCATCTGAAACGCGTCAGCATGCTCTCCAGCTTGTATTAGCTGACTAGTCTGCATAATAAAGCTTAATGAATTTTTATACTTATCTACTTGGAATGGAAGCTGGTTTTCCTCTGATTTGAAATTTTATGTTATTACTAGAGGTATGTTTTAAATAAATATATTTTAAATAAAATTTATAGGAGAAGAAACTCTTCCTATTTTTTTTTTTTTTTTTAAACTGTATGTTTTTATTTAGAAGAAGTTTTCAGTACAAACATTAGAACCTTATAATAATTGGCAAAATGCAAATTAAACAAAGAAAGGGGAAGAGTTCGCGATGAGGAACATTTCCTGGGAAAGTGAGGTAAAGCCGCATTTCGGTATCGAACTTTTCTAGCAGTTATTACAAAGCAATATTACATCACAAGTTCGGCAATCGTCACAAATTCACAGTCAGCAGGAAGGTCCAATCTTAATATGTCTGACAAAAACAAGGATACAAGAGGGTGAGACGAACGAAGGGGAGGAGGGGGAAAAAAGGGAGGAGGGAGAAAGCCCAGTACAGCCAACAGTTTTCTACTTATAGAGCTTGGGTCACAGTGTAGGCATCCCACACCGACAATACTTTATCAAAGAGATAGAGTCTGTTGTTTAAGGTAGCTGACAGATACTCCATTCGCCTTACCTCCCTAATCCGCCGGTAAAGGTCGGAGATTGAGGGAGGAAGAGTCTATTTCCACAACCCAGATATCAGGCACCTAGCGGCTGTGAGAACATGTCTCATCAGTACTCTTTTGGGCTTGGACAGACCCGTCACCGGCCCATTAAGCAAGTAGGTGAGTGGATCCAAGGGCATCCGTGCTCCAAGAAGATCAGCAAGGAAGTCCCGAACCTGTGCCCAAAACACACCCAGTCTCGGACAGTCTCAAAAAATATGTGGAAGCGTGCCCGTTGCTTGACCACAGCGCCAGCATTGGTCTGTGATCTGCGGGTTCCATTTGTGAAGGAGGTCCAGGGCGTGGTACCAGAACATCAGAATTTTATATAAATTCTCCATATGGGTGATACAGGTGGAGGACTTCGCCGCCGCCCCCCAGACAGCTTGCCAGGTCGAATAGGGGAGATTCCTACCTAAATATGACTCCCGTCTAGTCATATATTTGTGGCGTACCTCTTTGTCAGGGACCGAGTTTTGAAGGATTGCGTAGATTGCAGAGATGAGTCCCTTCGTGGTCACGCCCGCCTTGCCCACCATTTTTAATTGAGTGGGGGGGGGGGGAAAATCAATTCGTTCCATAAATCGAAGAGAGGAGGGGAGTGATTTGAAGATAATGAAAGCTTTAACACATAGGGCGGTCGTATTTAGCTTGAAGGGAAGAGAACGGGATCACTTTCCTATCCCGCCCCTCTGTGATATCAACAAACCTGAATAAATCATGCCCCAGCCATAGTCACGCAAAAAGCCCTGACGAGCTCCCCGGCAGGAGTGGGGTGCATAGAAAGGAGGTCATTGGTGAGGCCTTGGAGGCAAGTGGGTACTTAGATTGGCAGTATTTCCAGATCTGTAACGTGAATCTTATGGGGCCCAGCAATGACCTCGTCTCTGGGAGTGGACGGGAATGCCAGAGAAAGGCATTAGGGTGTATGGGGGCTAGCAACAGTTTTTCCACCTCTTCCCACTTCGAGGAGGCCCTCAGCGCAGACCAAGCAGGAATTAGGTGGGTAGTAATAGAGTAAAATGTTAGGGACTGCTGGGCCCCCTTTCTGTTTGCTAGTCATTAACACTTCCTTCGCCACTCGATGATGTCCCTGCGCCCATATGAAGTTCAATATAGTGGATTGTAATGATTTCAGTTCTTTCAGGGGAACTGCCACTGGGAGGGTCTCGAACAGATACAAAAGTTTTGGCAGGATGCTCATCTTGACCGAATTAATTCTGCCAAAAAATGAGATCGGCAGCGAGTTCCACCTCAGTAGCAGGCCCTTTAGATCCCTAAAAAGTGGGGGGAAATTAGTTTTGTATAGCGTCTCGTATCTATTTGTAATGTGGATTCCTAGGTATTTGAGCGAATGATCCTTCCATTTATATGAAAAGTTATGTTTGAGGGAGTCAACTGCCTCAGGCGAGAGATTTAAGGGAAGGGCCTCCGATTTAGTGGCATTGATTTTATACCCTGACAATTTTCCAAATTCGCTTAAAAGGGAGTGAAGAGTGGGAAGAGTAGTGTGTGGTGCGGTCAGAGTTAAGAGGATATCGTCTGCAAACAGGGAGAGCTTGAACTCCTTATCCCTGACTCTAATTCCTCTTATGTCCGGGTTAGCCCTGATTGCAGCCGCGAGAGGCTCTATACATAGAGCAAAGAGGAGGGGGGATAAAGGACACCCCTGTCGCGTGCCGTTCCGTATTCGAAACCTCTCGGAGGTGCAAAAAGGTAGCTTGATGGATGCCGACGGGGAGGTGTAAAGACCTTTAATTGCGGTTAAGAAGGCCCCCGTAAAGCCCAGGGATGACAAAGTCTCAAACAGGAAGGGCCAGCCTAGCCTATCAAAGGCCTTTTCCGCATCAAGGCTAATGATCAGGACTGGTTGGTTAGTCGAGTTGGCCACCTCTATGAGGTCAATGGTCCGTCTTGTGTTATCCCCACCCTATCAAGCTGGGACAAACCCTACCTGATCTCTACTGATGAGCCGGGGAAGCCAGTAATTTAGAATATTAGCTAAAATTTTGGTGTATATTTTCAGGTCTGAATTGAGGAGCGCAATAGGGCGGTAGCTTGCGCTATCCGCTGGGTCTTTTCCGGGTTTGTGGATGAGAGTAATGTGGGAGAGGGTCATCGACTCCGGGAGAGGAGAGCCTCCCAGGAAGGAGTTAAATAACTTGAGCATATGTGGGACCAAAATGTCCGAATACACCTTATAATACAAATATGGGAGACCATCCGGTCCCGGGGCCTTTCCCGAGGGAAGCTGTTTGAGAACATCTATAATTTCCTCCGGCTCAATGGGGACATTGAGGGAGACATGTGCCTCGGGCGGGAGGAGGGTGAGGGGGCATGCTTGCAGGAAATCCCTGATTTGTCTCTGGGCCTCGTGTTCATTTTGCGGTAGATCGGAGGGGAGGGAGTATAGTTTGGAGAAATACTCCAGGAAAATGTCAGCCATCGCCTTCGGGTCATACCGCAGTGTCCCTGTCCTATCACGGAGCGCGGATGGCATTGATTTCACTAGTCTCTCTTTGAGCTGCCTGGCCAGGATCGTATGGGCCTTGTTGCCGAAATTATAGAACCGTTGCTTTGAATACACTAAGAGCCGCTCAACTGTGCGCGTAGCTATATCCTTAAGGTCCTGCCGGGTCGCTACAATGCGACGTAAAGTCGCCACACTAGGGCGTAGGGCCATTTTTCTCTCAAGGTCCTTTAGAAGGGCGCGAAGGTTCAACACCCTCGCCTTACCGTCTTTCTTAAGCCTAGAACCCAGCGCAATGCAGTGGCCGCGTAGCACTGCTTTGTGAGCTTCCCAGAGAGAAGAGAGGGAGGACAGCGTGCCTTCATTAGTCTCAAAGTAAGACGTGATTGCGTCTTGCAGTTTCTACCTATGCACCGGGTTCTTGACCAAGGCTTCATTGAGTCTCCAATGGCATGCGCGCCAAGGAAACTCCTGAAAGGCAAGCTCAACCATGACTGGGGCATGATCCGACCAGGTGATAGGCTCTATGTTGGAGCCTTTCACCAGTGGGAGGGACATAATATTACCGAAAAAATAATCCAGTCGGGAGTGGGATTTATGCGGGTTGGAGTAGAAGGTGAACTCCCGCTCCCTGGGGTGGTCAATCCTCCATATATCAAAGAGAGAATGGGCCCTAATTACTTTACGGAAAGCCCTTGATTGTCTACTCTGGGTCGGGGGGGCCTCTCTTCAAGGTGGCCCTATCCATAATGTCAGAGAAACTTAGATTGAAATCCCCTCCTATTAGGACGGCAGACGGTGGGAGCTTAGAGAGTTTGGAAAAAACTCTGTTGAGGAAGGAAATCTGCGAGGTGTTAGGTACGTAAAGATTGCACAATACCACTGGTTTCCCATATAGGGTAGCCTGCAAGATAATGTAGAGACCGGCCGGGTCAATTTGGGATGAAGTGACCTGCAGGGGGCAGGAATTGGCCACTAGTATAGCCACACCAGCTTTTTTCTGCTCATTAAACGTGGAAAAGGCTGTTGGGTAGTAATGCCGCGCAAAGGCAAAAGATCCCGTGGAGTTATAATGAGTCTCCTGTAGGAAAACGATGTCTGCTCTAAGACTCCTGCACTCCTGGAGCGCCAAGCGCCTCTTCACATTAGAGTTCAGCCCCTTAACATTCAGTGTGAGACATCTAACCATATCTGCTGTCTAAAGATGACACCCCTCTATGTAACAAGAGGAAATGACTAATAGAAGTCAAGGGTTTTGGAGGCTGACCAGTGTAAGTAGGGAAGGGGTGAGAAACTTAGGACGGAAGAAGAGAAGGACTGAGGAGAGATACAAAAGGAAGGGTGTAGACACGGACACTACAACTACAGATAAGACAAAACAACCAAGGTAAGAAAATAAACCAGCAAACCAGTAACTCGACTGGGGAATGAAATAACCAGTAGGCTACAATACTCAATAGGGAGGAAAGAAAAAACTCCCTGAGTGCGTGACGCCTCTGGTCCGCGGGGCCCGGAGGTCGGAGAAAATACTTCAAAGGGAAGAATATCCCCAAGGGAACCCCCCCTTCAGACCCGGGAAATGCGTCTAAAGGGGAGATCCCCTCCCCCCGTACCGGAGCGGGAGACTTGCGCCTCCTAACAGGGCAGACAAGAGGGGCCGCGCAGGTGGCTAATCCACGACCCAGGAAGTGCGGTGCCCAAAAAAAAACACAAATCCTTAGAGTAGAAGCATTTCACACCGGACCACTGCCGGAATTAAAAGCCGCCGTAGAGGCACGGCAACTTGATAGGCAAGATCCTTAGACCTGGCCTTAAGATGAGTCCTAGTTCAATGTGGAGGGCTGCACCTAGATTTGGGAGCCGGAGGGGAGCCCGACGGGGCTCGTCCTTTAGTGGAGGACACAGAGTGCCACACTAGTGGAGGAGGTGACACGAGGGCAGCCAGTTCCCAGTTTTCAATCTCCGGGGTAGGGATCTATAGTGTCTTACAGAAGCCAATGAGGTCTTGTGCCGTTTTCAGCATGGCTGTGCGCCCCTCCGAGCACGCACTCAGTGCAAAGGGGTAAAGCCACCTATATGGTATACGTCTCTCCCGGAGGATAGCAAGGAGCGGCTGAAGGTGCCAAAGTTTTTGAAGGGTGTGCCCCGACAAGTCCTGGAATAGCTGGATGTTCGTCCCCTGAAATTTAATCTGTCGCATTCCCCTCGCTTTTTCCATAACCGCTTCTTTTTCCTTGTAGTCGTGGAAGCAGCAGATAATGTCCCTTGGGAGGGATGATGAGGATTTGGGCCTAAGCGCTCAATGGGCCCTATCAAGCTGGTAGGATCTAGGGGGAGAGGACTCCATAACCTGATTGAAAATAGCGTCCAGGACTAATTGCACATTCTCCTCTCCCTGAGCTTCAGGGACCCCCCTAAGCCTTATATTGCTTCTGCGCCCCCGGTTGTCGAGGTCCTCTAAGTGGCGGGCCATACTGTTAACCATAGAGATCTGCTCCAGCATGGCGGGGTGTAGCTGCTCCATATATTTGCGAGTATTGTCATGATCCTCTTTAATCATCTCTACTCTGGAAGCAATTTGTTTAATGTCCTGATACTGGAGATTTCGGGCGACATGTATGATCGGGATTTCCGCCTGCTTTTAGGCGTATACTGCGCCTCCCAGCCCGAATCCCGCTGTCGGATGCAGGGATGCAGTGTTAGGCGCAGCGTTCACCACTTTGGGCGCCCCGCATGAAGGGGCGGGCAGTGGGCGGTGTGTAGGTGCGGTATAGGCGTTCCAGGGCGGGAAGCGGCGCGCTCGTATACCCCGAGGCGTACAAGGAAATCGGCAAAGCGAGGCGAAAGGCAGCGCTCCACCCGACAAGCAGACCGGGTTTTTTTTTGGTAAAAACCCTCCGGCCCGACCCCGAAGTGAAGCAAAAACGGAACATGCGAGGAAGCAATAGAAGATGCGACAGAAATCTGGGGGCCTCGCCCGGCAGAAGGAGGTGAATCCAAAAAAAAATCGCCTTTATAAAGCGGAAAACATTTTTAAAAAGGTGAAAAAAAAATAAAATAATTAAAAAAAAATAATTTCCAAAACTCTAGAACGGGCAATTCGAATTATGATATTGGGAAATTCCCGGGGAAAATACAGAAAATTCAAATTTGAAACCTATTCTCTTTGGTTGGCATAAACCCGGGCCAATCAGAATAGGAGCGACGTGAACCATTAAAACCTTGGGGAAGGATTGACCAATCAGAATCCCGGGGGGAAGTTCAAAATACTGTAAAAATGGTAAAAAAAGTGATTGGCTAGAGCGGGGGCTTGGCTAGCTCGGCCAATCAAATGGGACGACAAAAACCCATTATATCCTATGGAGAAGTTTAGCCCAATCAAATCCACGGGGGGACATTTAAAAAATACAGTAAAAATATGAAAAGACTGATTGGTTAAGCTAGCGGGGATTTGGGTAGCTCGGCCCAATCAGAATGGAGGACAGAGACCCTTAAAACCTAGGAGAATTTTGCCCAATCAGAATGGGAGCAAAAAGACCCATTATACCCTAGGAGAAGTTTAACCAACAGAATCCACGGGGGACGTTCAAAAAACGAAAAAATGCTGAAAAGAGCTGATTGGTGAGCTAGGGGGGGCTTGGCTATCCAGCCAATAGAGCGCGAGCTATTTCTCCCTTTTATAGTCTAGGGAGAGATGGGCGCACAAAAATCTCGGCGCTCAGCGCCGTGCGGCATGAATATTAAAAAAAAAAAAAATTAAATTTTACAGGGTAAAACTTTATCAGATAAAGAGCCTAAATTGTTTACAAATAAAGCATTTAAAAAAAACCCAAAACCCCTTTGTCGCCGAGACCGGCGCTACTAGGAATTGCAATAGAGAGAATCGCCGGGGAAATACAGAAAATTCAAATTTTTTAACTATTCCATTGGTGGCAAAAACCACCCAAATCAAATGGGAGCGAATGTCCCTTTCTAACCTAAGAGGAGAATTGACCAATCAAAAGGGAGCGACAATGCCCTTATATCCTATGGAGAAAAATTGACCAAAAATTTTCCCAAAGGGGGGAAGTTAAAAATACAGTAAAAAGGCAGAAACGAGCTGTTTGGTTGAAGCGGCGGCGGCTCGTCAGTTACCCAATCAGGGGCAGCTACTTTTTTTGAGTTCTAGGGGGGAAAAGAAATTCAGACCCGCTTGTGTTTTGGCTAATTTAAAAGAGGCCCGTTTTTTTGGACCAATGGGGAGGCGAGCGGCCCCTAGGGGTTTTCTAATGCAATCTAAAAAATAAATGTACCGGGGCCGAAATAAAATTTATAACACAAGAAGTTGTCACGATGTTTATAAAATGACTAGAATATGGGGTAACGAAAAAAATTTAAAATAAATTTAAAAAAATCATGTTTATTTTTATTCTTTTACCCAAAAGGGGTTTAATGTAGGGGTGAAAACAAAAAATAAAGAAAAAACATGTTTTTATTGATTTTAATATTTTTTTTTCGTTACCCTCTATTACTAGCATTTTTATACACATGGGGCAACTTCTGTAGTGTTTTTTTTGTTTTCGGCCGGGTACAGTTTGATTTCAGATTGCATTAGAAAACCCATGGGAGCGTCGTCGCTCTCCCCATTGGTCCAAATAACGGCGCCTCTTTTAATTAGCCAAACAGAGCGGCTCGAATTTCTTTTTCCCATAGAACTCAAGAGAAAGTACTCGCGCTTGATTGGCTAGCTGGACAACCGCCGCGCTTCAAGCAATCAGCTGTTTTTTGCCTTTTTACTGTATTTTGAACTGTTCCCCCCTTGGAATAGATTGGTCAATTTTTCTCCTAGGATTAATGGGACCCTTGTCGCCCCCATTTGATTGGTCAATTTTCCCTAGGGTTTTGAATGGGACATTGCGCTCCCATTTTTATTGGGTGGTTTATGCCCCCCAATGAGAATAGCTTTTAAAAAATTTGAATTACTGTATTTCCCGGCGATTCCTCTATTGCAATTCCTATGTGCGCCCCCCGGTTCGGGGAAAAAAACAGACAAAAAAAAATAATTCATGCCGCCCCGGCGCTGAGCGCCGAATTTCTTTGGGGCCCCTCTCTCCCTAGACTATCTGGGAGAAGTAGCTCGCGCTCTGTTGGCTGGGATAGCCCCCCCCCCTAGCTCAGCAATCACTCTTTTTCCCTTTTTTTTTCAGTATTTTGAATTCCCCCCGTGGATTCTGATTTGGGCTAAACTTTTCCCCCAAAGGGTTTTAATGGGTCTTTGTCGCTCCTTTCTGATTGGCAATAATTTAAAAGGTTTTTAATGGTCTCTGTCGTCCTATTCTGTTTTTTTGGTGAGTAGCCAAGTCCCCCCAGCTTAACCAATCAGCTCTTTTCATCATTTTTACTGTTTTTTGAACTGTCCCGCCGTGGGTTTGATTGGGGCTAAACTTCCCATAGGATTTTAATGGGTTTTTTTTCGGTCCATTCTGATTTGGCCGACAGCCAGCCCCCCCCTAGCTGAGTCAAACAGCTTTTTTTTCCCTTTTTACAGTATTTTGAACGTCCCGCCGGGATTTGATTGGTCAAAATTCCCATAGGTATAATGGGTTTTTTTCGCTCCTATTCTGTTGGCCGGGGTTTTTCCGACCAATGAAATAGTTTTCTGAATTTGAATTACTGTATTTTCCGGCAATTCCAAATATCCCTAAATTTTTGAATTAGGATATTGGGAAAAATGATTTTGTTTTTTATGTTTTTTTTTTTTTTTTTGAGGTTTCAGCTTTTTCCTGAGAATGTTGAACCCTTTATAAAGGGTTTTGGGTCAAATCCGCCCCCGACATGTGGAATGTTTTTTCGCTGTTCCACCGTCTCGCATGGAACTGATTTTTCCCCCCGCCTGCAGGCGCCTAAGTCCGCCTTTTCGCCCATGTCCCCGCCTGTGCCCCCCACACACTGGGAGGCGCAGGCCACTTTGCCCGCAGTATGACCGCATACCTCCGGGGCCCCGGTCATAGGCGCAGCGCCGACTGGGCCCCAAATCCCACTGTGCCTAAGGACCAGGGGAGGGCTTTCATAGCAGTAGAACGCGCCCCGGCCCCCCACAAAATCAGGCGAGATTCCGCCGGGGGAAAATGGCGGAAAAAATGCGCCTCGACCCGGGGGGGATTTATACATGTCGCCCTTTCTCTACAGGCCTGCTTGACCTTGAAATCATAGCTTGCCCCAAACCCCCTTTGGTGGGAAATGCGTGTGGCTCAAACCCGGAGAGCCAGTGCCCTGCGTGGCCGGAGGGCAGAGGTTCGCACCGGGGGGCCCGCCATGATGGGGGCTGAGTGTGAGTCATTTGGTGGGAAAATTAGTGCAGACCCCCGAGTCCAGACTATCTGCCCCCATAAATTGCGCCCCCTGAGGGATAGTTTTTTGGTTTTGGGTGGGGCACCCGCCCCCGGGGGTGCGGTGGTGATTGCCGCCATTCTATATAGGAGCTGGGGGGCTAAAGGTCCTTGCGGGGATCGCGGGTCAGCAGCTGAGGGGGAGAGGTAGGGAGAGTTCGCTGCAGCCTGTACCTGATCCGCCGCCGAGACGTGGGCCCGTTCAGGGGAGACGCCAGCCCAGGTCTGAGCTGCCGTCAGGGCTTGGGAGGGGTCGCGCCGCAGTTCCGGCTCTCCCTTTGGGAGTCGGGGAAGCGCAGCTCCGCTCCCGGGGACGTGGGGCAGGAGGCGTAATGGCGCCCCGGGGCCCGTGCCGCCCGGGTGTGGAGATCCTGGAAAAAAAGAAGGCGTCTAGCGAGGTCCGTGGCACGGCGGGCGTCGGAGGCCTCCCCACGCTTTTCTCTTGGAGCTGGGATCTTCTTTTAGCCATTTAGGGTGCTAATTACGGCCAGGCGTGCTATTTGCTGCGGTCCGGTGCGGGAGCTCCTCTAACACACGACCGTCTCCATCCGAAACTCTTCCTATTAAGTATGACAACAGGTCTGCACTTTTAGCACAACAGGTTCATGGCAAAAGAAAAAACTTACTGTTCATGGAATAAAAAAACATAAAAGATTGACAGCAGTAACAGGCCACATGGCCATACACACTGCCCTGAAATTATTTACTTAGTATTTTTATCATAGAATAGATACATGTGTTTACATTAATACATTCACAGACTGATTTTTCAACCACATCTTCTGGAAGTTTGTCCAAAACTTTTACTATTCTTTCAGTAATATAATATTTTCTGGCATTTCCCATTTCCCCCTGCTAATTTCAGATTGTGTTTAGGTTCTCAGTGAAAATACTTCACTCCTGAACCTTATTTAAAGGGATTACTTATTTAAAAGAAAAACAGTGATGGGGGGGACGGGTTTAAATAGGAAAGGAAAATAACTCCGTTTGAAACCCGCTCTGTGATGTCACATTCATTGTTCATTGGACCCTGAATGTCAATCCCTGGGGACAGCTGTCTCTTCCTATATGAACAGCAGATGACCGCTTATATTTATGAGTCCTCAGATGGTATTTGTATACTCGTTCTCATCAGTTATGATGACCAATCATGAACATTGCTGGAGAGCAAGTGTAGGACCAAAGAGACGTTGAAACCCAACAGCATCAGAGGAAGTAAAACTACTTTGTGCAAGCAATTATTCACAAAAAAAATCCAAAACCCAAAATAGCACTCTTGGGTGGATTTTCAAAAAAAAAAAAAAATTAATAATTGGCTTCATTTCTGCAGTATACCCAGCAATCTTCCATTTTAAACACTATCACAGATCACATGTCACAGTGGGACTTTCTCTCCTGCAGGAAGAGGGTGCTCTAAAAAAAATTAAAACAAACCTTAAGGCCGTTTACACGCTATTCAGAACTATTACAAAGATTTCCGAGTAATACGTTCTGAAATCATTTAAATCAGTTTGCAATAATCCACTAAGATTCCTATTTTAACTGATTTCCACGATTCACCATCTACAATCATGAGGTGGTGAATCGCCGAAGATTGCATGTCAATGTTTTTTCGTCCGTGATTGCCTCGTCAATCCGCGCGAGCAAATCCGGAACGGAATTTTGCGCTCTGTGAACGACGAGCCGTATTTTCTATTGAAAATCAATAGAAAATAGGCTGTGACTTATTTCGAACGGAATTTGCGACGGATTTTTCCGTCGCAAATCCTCCAAAATAAGTCCGTGTGAAACGAGGCCCTAAGAGTGGTTCTGCAATTAGCCTCATCAAGGTGTCAGAACTGTGGCCAACACAAATGGCCGGACATGTATGAAAGCAATAAGCCTTCCCACAGCTGTTTTCCTGAAACCCAACTGTTCACAGCTTCTCTCAGACTCTCCATCACTTACAGTTGTTTCCATTAAAGGGGATTTGCCAAGACGGCACTTACCTAGTTTCCTGTCGCACGAGAGAGGGTTTATAAAATCATGTTGGTCATAAAGCTGCAGGGCTGAAGGGTGGGGGCAAGTGAGGAGTGAGGAACCCAAAGGGAAATCCAAAACTTAAGTGAAAAAATAAACAGTACAAAGTGGATTCTCAAACACAAGACAGCCCTCAGACCACTGCAACCGGTCCCTTAAAAAGCCTTTCATTTTCCCTGCATAATAAAAGTGTTTCACGAAAGTGCGGCCTTCACCCTCCTGGGTCGACTAGGGAAGCATTGAGGAAAATAAGGGGGGATTTGAGAAATGCTGCGCTCTAGAGTTTTCACTTTTTTAATCAATATATTTATAAAAGTGATTAATACCCTTTTGGAGGTTCCCACGTAAAAACCCTTACATGGTGGCAAAACCCCTTTAACCCAGAACTTACTACTCAGTAGCTGTATTTGAGCCTTACCTCTGTTCACTTTCAGAGCAGGTGTCTCTGCACATCATCATCTCAGTGGGCACACAGACACTCTTTTTTCACTAACCAACGTCTCTTATAGATGTGCCTTCACCTCTAGCGAAGTTGTGGCTCCAGTGCCTCCACCATCACACCAGGACAGAGCTCTTCATAAACAGTCCCTGCTGTATAAAAACCCTGTCCTCCTGAAGTTGAACCGCGACTTACCCCTGGTTTTCAACTACTCTTTTGGAAATGGCGCAACAAATGTGCAGCCCCCCTCAACTCCTTCAACCCAAGGTGCACAGACTTGGTGGGGATACAAAGTCCATAAATGTGGCAAAACACAAGGCAGAAAATAAAGGGTTTTTTTTTCCAAGTACCTACGAAAACTTTTTTTGAAAGGGAAGGAAAAAGAAATTACCTTAGTTAAACCCCTTACAAATTTTTAAACCACAAAAACGTTTTTTTCTTCTAGGATACCAAAGAACTACAACATCTTTCCAGGGTACTTAAAAGTGTTTTCCAGTTTACAGAACATATTTTGATATATCCTATTAGACTACCATATGGTACATGTGGCCATACATGCAGTAGAAAGAAATTAAAAAGATTTCGAGCATGTGCATTTTGCTCTGTAGCTTTCCCCCAGAGTTTGTAGAATTATAGATTTTCACAGCGGGTTTTACCCTTTACCATAAAAATGTGACATGAAAGACAAAAACAGAAAAACCTGTGCAAAATCGCAACAAAAAGCGTTTCTTGGAATTATTTAACCCTCCCCAATCACCGAATGCATCCTGACCACCAATGTCAAATGTGTTTGCAGATGAACAGCTCTTTTAGCTGATAATGTGCTACTGTTATTGGAATGTGTGTATCACAACCATGCCATGTACCCTGTTTTACATTTTGTTTCAGAAATTTTATTTTTTGCAGAACCAACGTTGCATTGGCATAATTGCTTTTTCTAAAGGGAGGAGTTGGATCCTCCATTTTGGGTTTTTTTTTGCACCCTGCCAACCTCCACAGGTTGCTGGAAAGGGCATATCTTTTTAAAGCTGGTGCCCCTTTTTTTCTCTGGATTTATGGAGGTCTGGACCCAAGAGAAGTCTAACTGGACCAAAAGAGGAATAATAGGTAGGACCCACCAATTTAGTCCCTTGCAAGTGGAGGTGGCTTAAAAAATTTTGATCAAAACATGTGGGTAAGAAACCTCAAAATTTTTTCTGTATTCAGATGACTTTAGCACCCCCCAAAGAAAAGTACTTGCCAAAAAGGTCCAAACAGTTTTAGTCGTTTTTTCTAAAAATTTTGGGAAACCCTCTCTTTAAGACCCCGTCTGCACTTACAGTTCAGAACAAGAACAATACGTAATTCCAATTAAAACCCGAAAATTGTAAAGAAGTTGTGTATGTTCCCCAAAAAAAAAATTTAAACACAGTCCCATTAATTATGTTGTCAATATGATTTTCGTTCTCAGAGAAAAGGGTTGACAAATCAAACCCTAAATTTTGGAAAAAAAAGCATCAAAAAAACACATTTTTCAGCCTCTTTTTTATGCCGTTGAACTTTCCCTAAGTTTAAAAACAGTCTAAAGACTTGGTCCCGGATTTAACCAAAATTTTAATAAAGTGAAAAAATGGGGAACTTACAAGGAGTGAACCATAAATACAATAAAAATTTCCATGGCTGTCTTCTTTCTGTCTCTTTCATATGGTACTTCAAAAACAATCATAAACCGTACTTTTATTTGAATTTATATTTAGGGCAATTAGGGCAACATTAGATCTAGGCTCAAAGGGCCCTTCTAAAAAGCTTAAAACAGTTAAAATGCGCCCTAATGTATGAACCTGTTAAATGCGGGGCATAGAAACTTGCGTTTCTAGTCCCATTAGAAAAACATCAGTCAGAGCTTAGTTTTTGCCCTCTTGTCCTTTTTTGCATTTTTTTACGTTTTTTTATATTAATAAAGATATAATGAAATGGAAATTTCTGCCGAACCAGAAAACATAAAAAAAACAGAAAAAATGTAATTGCTGCATGACGCTTTGGGCTTGGGGTAAACGCATTTTTAGGGCCCATGTAAAAAAATGAGCCTCACGTCTAATAGCAGGAAACCGAGACTACAAAATAAGCAACAATAATTGGAGGCTTAAATAAATCATTGTCAAAAAACCCTATATAGGCTAGATACAAAAACACTTTAAAAACTCTACAAAAAAGGACAATGTTCTTGCGCTTTTAATGGGGCCCCTTCATCCACGTTGCTAGCCTGTTTTGGGTTTTATTATAGCCAAGGGTTTTATGAAGAAAATTATTGCTTGATCTATGAATACATAATTTACAGAAAAGAAAGTATAGGATTTGGGAGACGATCAACCAATTCACAGTAACTATTAACAAGTATCCCCTAAAAAAATAACTTTTTTTTATTAAATTAAAAAAAACAATTGTTGGTAAATTAATAATTATGACCATTATTCGTCCTTCTCCGGTGACGAAACATCAAAAGTTGGTTGCTGCCATTTGATGAGTGATCTGGAGACAGCAATGATATAGATGGTAACACCACTATTCCTGAGTTTATCCCTAATAACTCTCACTTACAAATCACTGTCACTTACAGATTGAGTCTATGGATACTGCGAATAGGATCATAGAACTTGTCTCACTGCTATGAGATATATTTGAACCATTGTATCACCAATAATCTATCGATATCCACTGAGAAAACAGTATTATTCTGCAGAAACACTTCTGGGTTTTCAAGTATGGGGTTTGTGACAATTTTTTTTATACGTTTTGTTCTTTTTAGGGAAATGTGACGCTTTAATGGAAAATCTTTTGAGGGTACTCTTGAAAGTAACGTGCTATTGGGCATTTTCACATTGTGCCAAGTGTATACTTTTAGAAGATATTTGGGTATGGGGGTATAGTATGATTTTTTTATTTTACAGTTGAGATGTTATGTGTGTTTGCCAATAGTGAGAAAATTGTTCTGGCAGTAAAAGGGTTAATCCCTATAAAATTGAAAATTTGACAATTTTCTAATACACTTAGGGCCACATGTATGAAAACTGACTTAGTCTAAGACTTTCTCTGTTGCCCATAGCAACCAATCAGGGTTCCCTTTTCATGTCATGTAGTGTTCTAAAAAAATGAAAGGGGGGCTCTGATTGGTTGCTTTGGACAACAAAGAAAGTCTTAGTCCAAGTCAGTTTTCATACATGTCCTCCATAGTGCTTTTCGCCATTCTTAAAATATTGGTTTGCTGTCAGTGAATGATAATAAAGTTGTTTACATGCAGATGCTAAAAATCCTGTACAAAGCTAGTTTTGCTCTCAGTTGAGAAGTGGATACGTTGGTCAGGGCAGGTTCCCAGGGTGTGAAAAATCTTTACTAATGTAATAGTCTACAATGTGTTACAGACGCAGTACAGAAGACATACACTTCCTTTTGGAACAATACTAAGGAAATACATATAAATACATCCATCTTTTTAGCAACCGAATTTTGGTCATATGGAATGCTCAAGGCGAGACATTCAACATCAATCTGATAAAAATGGAGTACAGTCCTGTGCCAAAACACTAAACATAAAGCCAGTGGATGACATCACTAAGGCTTATAAAAATATGTGCTAATATCATTTACACATACGTAAATAAATATTTCTGGAGGATCTCAGAACTGGAGATTTTTGAGAGAAAGTAATGTTTTTAGGACTTTCTGTAACATGACTAGTGTTTGAGCGCAGCTTGGTCAAAGTTCTCACAATATTCTGGTTTGGGACATCCTGAAACCAAATCTCATTAAAGTCTGTAAGTAAAAAATTCAGTAATTCAAAAGGAAAAAGAACTTTTAGGAAGTAGAAAGAAAAAAAATAGTCAAGATTTTCCAACCTATTGGCCCATAAGAAGCCTCCTTGCTAGACTTTAATTGTTTTTGAAACATGCATTCAGATTGGTCGCTTGTCCCAACAGCTGCCAATGCCACATCAACAACCTTGGTAACCCTTTTAGCTTCTTTAGAGCAATGAGAACCATCAACTCCTTCCATCTGTCCCTCCTCTTGGTACTCTTCATCAGAGGAGGACCATTCAGTCTTCTGAGAGTCCGAATTTCTACTACTAGGCTACTCTGCTAATACCAACTCTTCTACCACCTCCACCTGCTCTTGTACGTCTCTACTCCTTACTTGCTTTGTAATTAGATTCTCTCTTTTCTGCCCCCCTCACCTGTGTCAATCCCCTAAACCCATCTTCTTGCCCCATATTTTTCAAGATTATTAAGTCTCTCATCCTTAATCTCTTATTCAGCTTCCTACTTTTCTGGTATATGTGCTGATCACAAAAATCACAAATTTTTGACAAAGGATAGACCTCAGCCTCCTGTCCTATTTTTTGAGAATTTTTGCATAGCTTATCTCGTGGTCAGTTCACCTTCACATTACTAAACTTTTTGCAAATCTGTTTGCCCTTGATAGCCCAGGTAATCTCTTGGCGCTGATGCTTAAATGGGTTGTCTGGGACTTAGAAAAGCTGGTTAGTCCGATCAGGTATGATGAGTAATAGTAAAAAGGAAGCTTGTGATACTTCTGTCTAATACATCCCAGCTGCACAGTGAACATCCATCATTCACGTGCTATGTGCAGCCAATTACAGGCCAGAGCGGTCATGTGCACATGATGTTGTGGCCTGTGATTGGCTGCACATAGCATGTGAACGATGAATGTTCACTGTGCAGCCGGGACGATGAATGTCCACTGTGCAGCCAGGATGCCCCATCGGGGCGCAATGGGAGCGTCACAGACATGAGTAGGCTTGTTTTTTCTATTTCTAATCATACCCCATAGGACAAGCAAACTTTTTAAGTCCCGGACAACCCCTTTATTTCCATTAATACAAGATTTGTTTTGCCTCAGTTTCACCCAATGCTTATAAACTCAATTAAACATGATAAATTCACTTTCCTGCAGAATTCCCCTTCTTGGAATTTCTGCAACAATGGTTAAAAAAAAATTCTTAATCATACTAGCCTCTACAAAAGGATCATAAATTCTTACATACTCAACATAGCCTAAAACTCAAACAGAGGGTAAATAGATATTTTGTGCATTTCCAAATTACCAAAAAGAAGGCAGCACATCCATTGTCTTTATTTATCATTAGAATTTGCTCCCTGAAGATATGATATGTAAATAAGTTCTCCTCCAGAAGGTAGAAACTTGCCTCTATGGTGCCATTTTTTCAACATGGCTTGAAGTTTTAAGTCAAGCAACACCCATTAAGGAGCCTTGAAAAAAGTCCCCTTTTTGTAGCTATTTCAAGGGTACTGCTCCTGGTCAGTACACCGCAGAGCAGAGTTCTGGGTAAATGGTTGAGAGACCTTCTCACTGTGGAGAATGAATAGCTGACATAGGGAATGTGATAGAATTTTTTTTATTTCTATTGACTATATGCTGAGAAGAGTTTGCTTGTATATGACAACCTGTTTTTTTTCTAACATTAAAAATTCACTGTTTTCATATAGAAGAATATGAGTATGAACGAACATTACTGAAGCCTAAAAGGAGCCATAGGACATCAATTACTGTCCTCATTTGGCCAAAAGCTTCTCCTTCCAACCGCCTTAAAACTGAGACAAGCATGCAAGTGTTTTCATTAAGAAGAGGGGAATAGGTCACTGCCAGACACCTCTGACCAGAGATTATCTTCTTTTACATCCCTTGAGAACAAAGGATTGGACACATTAAAACTTTGACAAATTAAAACTCCCTCATACATTAATGGTAGTCAGGTTCCACCAGCAGGTTCAAGTGACTTTAGTGTAATGTGTATGAACATCACAAAGGGCTCACGATAGAAAGCAGTGAAGGGAGTTTAAAAAAACTAATGAAAATTATATTAGTAAATACCTTATAAATCTCTATGAAGCTTGAATTCTCTGTCTGCACTTGCTGCTCTTTTGTAAACCTGTCAAAAAGAAAATAATTTTTAGTTAATATCCTATTAGAGGTGCTAATACCAGTGTGCAGACCCTATCCCTATGCATTACATCACTAATATGTCCCTAGCCCCTTAACAGCGCAGTGTTTTTTCTTTATGTCACTTTTGTTTTTATCTGCCCGTATTTCATGAGCAACTTTTTTATTTTTCATCCTACCTAGACCATGAAGGGCATATTTTTTGCAGAACAAGCTGTCGAATGTGAAAAAAAAACGCAATTATGCCATTTTTGGGGGATTTATTGTTTGGTATCATTGACATGTTATCTGTATTTTGCAAGTCGGTACAATTCCGGTGACTCCAACTTGGAGCCAAATTTTCATTATGTTTAGTCATTTTAAAAAATAAAACCTTTTTCTATTTTTAAAATTAGCGCTGCCCCATTTTATGTGAAAAATAACTTTTTTTCAATCTATGGAGCTGAGTAAGGGCTCATTTTTGGGGGCTAAAGTGTAGTTTTTATTAGTGGCATTTTGGGATGCATACAGCTTTTTGATCACTGTACAGGAAAACAAAATGATCAAAAAAGGCAATCTTGGTGTATGGAATTTTTTTCCTTCTGCAGGTGTTCAACATATGGGATAAAATGGCAAAAGAGGTGTGTTTAAAAGTTTATTATTTAATTTTTTTTACTTGTAGGTCTTCTGTTTACTTCTGGCTCCAGCCGAATGAAACGTCACTGCAGTAGCCACTGATTGACTGTAGTGCTCGCGTTCCACTGCCGGACGTCACCATTGGGAAGTGAATGCTCTGAACAGTACCCGCAGTGGTGACATTTCATTCGGCCAGAGCCAGAAGTAAACAGGAAACCTGGGAAGATGGTGGACAGCAGCTTCGACTGAACAAAAGTGAGAGTTGAGGTAAGAATAAGCCTTTCATTTTATCAAGAAGATGTATCCATAAAATATGTTAAAAAAATTTAAAAAAAACTTTAAGGGTTAAAAAATAAATAAATAAAATAAAGTGTTTAATGTGATTAGTATAATGTAAAACAGATGCAAGTGGCTCACATCTATTTTCAACCTTCTAATGAAAGTTTAGAAATAGGCATATCTTTAGAAAATTTATTGACTTATGTGAGGCCAAATGCCCTAACTTTAGTAAACACAAAAAATTCCTAAGATTCTGTGAAAAAAGCAATAAGGGCCAACTTAAAAAAAACTGGGGCAGATTTATTAATACTGTGTCTAAATTAGAGCGTGTTAGGGTACGTTCACACGGTGTATTGTGGTGCATATGGTACGCGCCGCAATACGCCGCCTGTTTTGGGCGCCGACCCCATAGACATGCATTGTTCTCGGCGCGTAATCGCCACCAACAATTGACATGTCACTTATCTCCCCGCGCATACAATACGATCGTATTATATGCAGAGGGGAACGCCGCATAATCCATAGGTCTCTATGAGAGCTATGGATCACCGTATAAATCTCAATACGCAATGAAATGTGCGCTGTAATATGCCATGTGAATATACCCTTAGATACTAGTCGGTATAAAAGCGTGCCAAATTTATCATAGTGGGTCATGCTGTATAATAAATTTGGTGTATCTTCAGACACTGATGCTAACTTGACATCACCCATTAGCTGGTATAGTTTAGGTCAATAGCTGCGCCAAATTTTTAGCACCTTTAGCCTGAAAAGTCACTTACTTCCCTCTAAGGCACACACCTCAGTTCAGCAAGGCGTAAAAGTGCATAAGAAGACATGAAAAATGTGATGTAAGGCATGTATGCGATGTGTTCCTAAAGGTATGAATAGACATAAAGTAGCATATGTCGCTCATTGGGCACTGGTGTAAAAACAATTAATCACTTCACTATTCAATATAGCAAATGAAAAGGTATGCCTATGCATACATCACTTATGTATATTAAAGGGACTTTTAACATATGTCACACTTAAGGGGTCTCTGTGAATATCTTCATTCTATGTTCTGGGTGCTTTCATGGTGAAAATGCTGAATATAGTGATAAATGGAATGCGAACAGAACTCTAAAGGAGTTTAAGACGTCATCAGACATTGATGACAACTCACTAAAATACGTCATCATTGCCAGATATACCATCAATTTCAGATGGGTGGGGAACCCACGGCGCCACCCAGCTATACCCGTAACTCCCATTCATTTCATGAATCACATCAGGTCACACCTCCAACCACACCCAAACAAATGATGTCACACCAGGACACACCTCAAACCACACAACACCTAACATAATTATGCCCGACCCCTCCAAGAGACCAGCACCAACACAACAGCGCCGTTACTGGGTCTATAAATATGTATTTATATAAAGTAATGTATTGTACATACATGCATACAAATAGCTGTAAGACAATGTTTTATGGATGATACCTCTCTATAATGGTTGTACAGTGACCACATCATACAGGGAGCAAATATCACCATACTGTTACTGACCAAACCAAGACTAATATTATCAATGATACCACTATACAAAGATGATATACTACCGCCATACCATAACCACATAGTGAGTGAATAATACCACCACATATCACCACCAAATAGTGACTGAATAACACCACCACATATCACCAGCATATAATGACTGAATAATACCGCCACACCATGACCATATATCCCCACATTATAGTGACTTAATAAATACCATCACATATCACCACCACATAGTGACAGAATAATACCACCACATTTTGATTGAATAATACCTCCACATATCACCACCACATAGTGACTGAATAATACCACTATACTTTTCCTGATTATAAACCATTACACTACTACCAATATTCCTGCCATACAGTAACTTTATGGGGCAGATACCAGTTGTATACAGGTACTCTGCAGACATATAATTGATTACAGAGCAGTTACATTTAATGACTCACAGATAATGTCTTCTATGACTAGAGTCGTTCTTTATTTTTCCTTTTCTTCTTTAACAGGTCCAGATCGCCATGCTGATTTCTCCTGGTCATGACTTGTTTCTGTAGAACTTACCACACAGACGTCTTAGACTTCTCACTTCCAGCACTTCCCTACCAATTTCTACTTCTTTTATGCCCTCCCCATTAATTAAGTAGGTAGTAATGTTGCCCCCCAGTAAGCAAATAGGTATATAGACTCCCAGTAGGTAGGTATATTGGCCCCAGTAGGTAGGCATAGTAGCCCCATGTAGGTATATACTTTATACAGCCCACTGTAGGTATACAGTGTATACATCCCCTTGGAGGTATATAGTGTATACAGCCTTCTTTAGGCATTTTCTGTATATAGCCTCATGTAGATATATACTGTCTCCAGAAGGTATATAGTGTTTACAGCCCCTTGTAGGTTTACAGTGTATATAGCCCCCTGTAGGTTACAAATGCCCTTTGTAGGTACATAGTGAATACAGGCTCTTGTAGGTATATAGTGTATAGAGCCTCCTGTAGGTAAATAGTGTATACAGGCTCAAGTAGGTATACAGTGACTACAGCCCACTGTAGGTTATATATGCCCCCCTTTAGGTATATAGGGCATACAGCCCCCTGTAGGTTATATATGCCCCATGTAGGTATATTGTGTATATAGCCCCTTGTAGGTTATATATGCCCCCTGTAGATAAATAGTGTATACAGCTTCATGTAGGTATATGCCATATATAGCCTCCCATAGGTATATAGTGTATACAGCCTCCTGTATGTATTTATTGTATATAGCCTCCTGTAAATATATAGTATATACAGCCTCCTGTAGGTATATAGTGTATACAGCCTCCTGTAGGTATATACCATATACAGCCTCCCATCGGTAGCTAGTGTATACAGCCTCCTGTATGTATTTACTGTATATAGCTTCCTGTAGATATATAGTACATACAGCCCCCTGTAGGTTCTATATGCAGCCCCCTGTAGGGTATATATGCTTCATGTAGGCATGTAGTGTATACAGCCCCATGTAGGTATAAAGTGTATACAGCCCCCTGTATGTAGTGTATACAGCCCCCTGTATGCATATAGTGTATACAGCCCCCCTGTATGTAGTGTATATAGAACCCTGCCTGTTTTATATGTCCCCCTGTAGGTTTTGTACACAGCCCCCTGTGGATATACAGCCTCCTGGTCATTTTTTTATTGTGACCACTGTCAGGACAGAGAGTAAGGAGTCAACTGCTCTGTCCCAAGTCAGGGTGTGGGGGAGAGACTAGAAGGTCGGTCAATCTGCTGCAGACATGAACTTCTTGTGATGTTCTGGTATTTACACATTCTACAGAAGGCAGGAGTGGGACCGGCAGCAGCAGCTCATTCCAAAAACAGTCACTCACTGATCCTCACACTGATCAGGAGGAGAGGGCAGTACCTTGTTTCCCATCACTCTGTAACTATGAGCTCAGCATGATGGGGCGGGGCCAGCATACTGGGACTAAGCAGTGTGAGCTTGCTATTGGACAGGCAGCTCAGAGCAGAGGCAGGTGGCATGGCCACACCACTTTGCTGTGGGAAACTCGGGACTTCTAACCGTCCCAGGACAGCGGGACAGAATTCCCCAATCGGGATAGTTGGGAGGTTTGCAGCATGTAATGGAAGGGGTCAATACTAACAAACAACAGCAGGGCACCGAGTGATGATTAGATGTCTAGGATCTGAATTTTCCCCCTATTGCTAATCTTTTGTCAGTAACTGTACATATGTCACACACTCATATATGTCAACAGTGCATCCTAAGGAAACATATAGCCTGCACCACATAGATTCAATGCTAATGTTTGCCTACTGCCTTTTATGTATGATATTTGTCTTTTATGTGAGGTGCTCGTTTATAATGTTGCATAGGTGTCATAGCCGTAGAAGGATAATTTCCCATAGCATTATACAATAAAGATGGCTATACCTATTTATAAAGTATCCATTTGGTATATTTTAAACTGGGCAAAAAGCCGTACTAGAGCCTAAAACATTGTTTATCTGGTGCATGTATGATTTCTTATTTAATGAACACTTTTATGATCACAGACTGGAATACTGTGTAAAGGGTCCTAATCATTTTAACTCGTTAATTATCACCTAACTCTAAAATCTCCAGCTAAGAATTTACCACCTGATAGTGGATGCTTATAGCATATAACTGTTTTGAACTGACCCATAATAAGTGTCAATAGATACTGCGCATCAAGACATGTGAAACTTACAAATATTTGAACGTGTACTCAACAAACTACAATCTAAATCATGAGACCCACGATCTATTCTTGTGCATGAGAACAATAAACACAATGATCTGATGTAAAAAACAGTCATTACTTCAAATTTATGAAGCCAACCCCAAAATTGTTAGTATATTAACCAGCGCATACAGCTAAAGTAGCAAAGAATTCTCCACTACTCACCACTTTCTAAATAACAAGGTATGTATAGGTGATTAATATATAAATTGCTTTTTAGTTCCATTATTGGTTTAGTAACTAGATTTTAGAACAATTTTAGAATTAAGGTTTAACCCCTTAATGGCCCATCCAGTTTTGGCCTCTCTGACACAGCCCTATTTTTAAAATCTGACATGTCACTACGTGAGAATAACTTTTTGACACTTTTACCTATCCATGTAATTCAGAGATTGTTTTCTTGTGACACATTGTGCTTTAAGTCAGTAAGACAGTAAGAAATTTTGGCCCATAGAATCCTTACTTATGAAAAATATAAAGAATTTGTTAAAATTTGGAACAATTTGTCATTTTCAAAGTTCTAAAATATCTATGTACAAGACAGATAATTACTCACTACAAAATAGTTTATAAATAGCATCTATGGGTTTGCATAATTTTTTTACATTTTTTACATTAATGGGCTTAGAAATTTAGTAGTAATTTTTCAAATTTTCAAGAAAATTTGCAACATTATCCATTATTCACAGGAACACGGTAAATGTGACCATGGAAATGCAACATAAAGGGGTTTTGCCACGAAGTAAAATTGACGTGGGAAGTCTGAAAATTAATTAACAAACATTTTCACCATTCATCATTATTAAAAATTCTGCACCGTTTTTGATTTAGCTGCTCCTTTAGTGATCCATTGTTTACAGCTCATCTCCAGGGGATACGACCAGGGCTGTGAGCTCCTCAGTCCTGGTCGCACGTGCTCAGACATCACCTCTCTTCTCAGGTACCTACTGAGTGTTCAAACCCCGGGTGCTGTCATTCTATTCCTGTCCTTTGGACTAGTTAGTAATAAGTCAAACAGTGCAAATAAAAAAAAGAAACCTCAATCAGGTTTGTGCATTTATAAAGAGGAAAAAAAAAATCCACAATTTAAGTTCCTGCAGGGATTTGAACCAAGGACCCTTGTGCTGTAAATCAAAAACATTACCTCTGAGCTACAGAGGATCTGCTTACAGTCCAATACATAAACAAACCTTTGTTTTACTAAAGAGAGGAAAGGCCTGGCGATGTCATCCTGCTGGGTCACATGATATGCAATTCAAACAAATCACACGCCCCCTTCTGAGTACACAGAGCTGAAGAGCTGGATGCAGGAGGTATGAAATGAGATCGTGGCAAAACCCCTTTAATATTGCTTCCCGAGATTCTGCTGTTTTCAGAGATATCCCATATGTGGCCCTACTGCGTTATTTGGCTCAACCATAAGCCTCAGAAAAGCAGGAGCACCTACTAGCCTTTGGGGTCTCATTTTCAATATAATTTTATTTAGGCGCCATTTCAGGTTTGTGGACACCCTAAGGTGCTAAAACTTAATAAACACCCCTAAAAAGAACCCATATTGGAAACTACACACTTTAAGAAATATATCCAGAGGTGCAGTAAGTATATCAAACACACAGGTGTTCCACAAATTAAAACTTAAAATAAGATAGAGGGAGAGAAGCTGAGCTCTTTAATATATAGGCCTATATGATAGAGGCAGAGAAGCTGAGCTCTGTGATATATAGGGTTTTATGATAGAGGAGAGAAGCTGAGCTCTGTGATATATAGGCTTATATGATAGAGGGAGAGAAGCTGAGCCCTGTGATATATAGAGTTATATGATAGAGGAGAGATGCTGAGCTCTGTGATATATAGGGTTATATGACAGAGGAGAGGAACTGAGCTCTGTGATATATAGGGTTATATGATAGAGGGAGAGAAGCTTAGCTCTGTGATATATAGGGTTATATGACAGAGGAGAGGAACTGAGCTCTGTACTATATAGGGTTATATGATAGAGGAGAGAAGCTGAGCTCTGTGATATATAGGGTTATATGATAGAGGAGAGAAGCTGAGCTCTGTGATATATAGGGTTATATGATAGAGGAGAGGAACTGAGCTCTGTGATATATAGAGTTATATAATAAAGGGAGAGAAGCTGAGCTCTGTGATATATAGGGTTATATGATAGAGGGAGAGAAGCTTAGCTCTGTGATATATAGGGTTATATGACAAAGGAGAGGAACTGAGCTCTGATCTATCTAGGTTTATTTGATAGAGGAGAGAAGCTGAGCTCTGTGATATATAGGGTTATATGATAGAGGAGAGAAGCTGAGCTCTGTGATATATAGGGTTATATGATAGAGGAGAGGAACTGAGCTCTGTGATATATAGAGTTATATAATAAAGGGAGAGTAGCTGAGCTCTATGATATATAGGGCTATATGATAGAGGAGAGAAGATGAGATCTGTGATACGTAGGTTACATGATTTGGAGCAGGATTTCCCCTTTATCACATCCTCCTCTCAGAGCAGTATAAACCATCTTACCGCCTTTATTTAAACCCTGTACAATTTTATTTTAAAAGGTTATGTTAAATGACATGAAATAAAACAGAAAGATACAGAAACAATAAGTTGTTTATCAATTTTCTCATGTCTAAATAATAGAGAAGAATCTGTCCTAGAGATAGACTTCAATAAATAAATGTATTAGATGACCTTATGTACTAAAAAGTAAATACGGTTGTAGTAACTAAATAAACAGAAGACATAAAAAAATGATTGATTCTCTGCAGCCAATCACCCACAGGGAATATGCTAGAAAACAATGTGCTCTCTATTTCGGTCCATGATTTGCAGTCTGAGGACCATACTAAGAATACTATAGAGCCCACGGTTGAATTAGGACAGTTTTCTCAAAAGTCACAACATACCATTGGGAATACTCTAGAGAAAAAAGAGTTACCACTACTAATATTGCTTACTATTTTGCCAAACAAAATTACTTACTATTTTGCCCTCATTAAAGAAAGGAATACCTATAGGTCAATAATTAAGGGCTCGTAGGAACTGCTCTACAGTGGAGGACTTCATTAAAGAATGCATTCATTTAAATGCACGATTTCAAGCAAGAGGATATCCTAAGAAGTGTCTTAGGAGGGCATATGATAGGGCAATTACCAGTGACAGAGGGCAATTATTGATCAGCAAACCAAAAAAGGAACATAAAACTGAATGAATGCGATGCATAGGTACATTTGACAACAGAGCCAATGAGATAAGAGGCATTTTGAGAAGACACTGGCATATTTTATAGGCAGATCCTGTAATCTCTGAAATAATTCCTAAATATCCAAGTGTAACGTATAGAAGAGGAAAAAGTCTTAGGGACGAACTTGTGCATAGCCATTTTGAGGGGGATAAAAAGAAAACATGGCTTAAATCCCCAGTTGTAGGTTCATATCCATGTGGGAATTGTTCTTTTTGTTCATTCATTTGGAAAACTAAAGAGTTTGTTAACCCCATTGATAATAGAAAATTTGAAATCAGACAGTTTATTAACTGTAAGGCTATGTTCACACGGCTTAAACCAGGACGTAATTCAGTCCGTAATTACGCGCCGGAGTGTGCCAATTACGGGCTGAAAACGTCCTGGTCATTACGGTAATCCACAGTTCTCATAGAGAACTATGGATTACGTCTCCTCTCCCTGGTCGGCGAATACGCTGAGGGGGGAGATAATTCACATGTGAATTGCCAGCGGCGTATACGCGCCGCTGGTAATGCAAGTCAATGGGCAGGTGAAGTGCCGGCTCCCCGCTCCCGCCCCCGTCCACACGGCATAATTGCGGGGCGTAATTACGCCCCACAGCTAAGCCGTGTGAACATAGCCTAAAACTAAAGGGGTGATTTATGGAGCTAGCTGCATCTGTCCTATGATCTATGTAGGAATGACTATACAAGAGTTTCGTCGGGGGATTTCAAAACATTTGAGCACCATTAAAACCAAAGGTGATACTCCTTTAGCCAGACACATTATGGAGGTACATAATGGCAATGTTGAGGTACTCAGGTTTTTGGGCATTTGTGAGTGTTTTATGATCGAGATTCTGGTGGATCATTGGAGATTATCTTTTTTTGGGCGGCTTTACTTTGTGTATAAAAGGAAGTGAGCTTGGCCACATGGGACCGGACCTCTATCCCCTGATGACGCCAGGAAGCTGGTGACAAATGTCGGGGAGGTCAGGCACGGCATTTTAAATTTTTGACTCTATAACCTTCTGATTAACCCACTGCAGAGGGTTACTACTGGAAATTTGTATACTTTATATCACGGCTGTGGAGTCGGAGTCGTGGAGTCGGAGTCGGTGCCTATTTTGCAGGAGTCGGAGTCGTCATAAAAGGGACCGACTCCGACTCCCAAACTATATAATGAGTTTTTCCAGTTAGTTCGATGCAGTGCAAAGAGCAGAACAAATTCAGAGACGCCACGAATGTTCCTACAGTTGTTTTCTAAAGTCATATCCAATAAATATATTTTACACTGACAAGCAAAAGGGTAACAATGTTTTGAACTTGTGACTTTCAGGCTCCATATCTCTCCATCCACTACAGCTTTGTACATGAGGCTACTGTAATTTTATATACAGTCATCTTACATCTTATACATAAATGTGACTTGTAAGTATTTAGCATCTGCTTAGTTCTGCAAATTCTTTCCTGTAACTGCATTGTTACTGTTTTGCTCCTAAAAATCAAAATGTTATTTTTTATTATTTTGTTATTATTTTGTAATTCCACCTTTTGGTTTTCAATACTGCCTGAATCCTTCTGGGCTCTGAATCTTGACCAAAATCTGATCCCAGGTCTCTTCTACACATTCCCAATGTTGGTGCAGACTGGACTTGGATACAAATACAGCTTTTTCTTCAACTCTACTCACAAGTGTCAAAAGATCAAAACATTGTTACCCTTTTGGTTATCAGTGTCTGTTCTACCTAAGTAGCTTGATTATTGTATCATAAGGTGATAAACAGCCGGATGTTACCACTTTACTACAGTAAAGTTATCACTTAAACATGCGCCATGTATGAGGGAGTCAGGAGTCGGATTCAGGAGTCGGAGTCGGGAGTCGGAGGTTTGGGAAATTGAGGAGTCGGAGTCGGGGCTTTGGCTTGCCGACTCCACAGCCCTGCTTTATATTGCCCATTACATTAGGGACTATTGGTCCAGTTAGATTTTTTTTAACAATTTTATATAGTTAGCAAATCACCTTTATATAGGGTTTACTTTGTTGATGTTTAAAGTGGAGATCCACTGGAAATAGGAAAGTTGTTCATTGTTTCATATATATCTACTGAGGCTAGGCAAACAATGTGACAATAGACCAACAGTTTTATGAGTCAGGTTTTTAAAGTAGTTAACATAGAGGTATATCATAGAAAATTAGAATAAAAGTAAAGTTTTATGTTTATAGAGATAGAGAATTTAAAAGTTTAAGTTTGCCTTTGGCAAAATAGTAAGTAATATTAGTTTTCTCAAAAGGCACTGTTTAAAGGGGTGCTCCCTTCCAGAAATTTTTAGCATAGTAATAAGATACGCTATAATTGTCTAATTGATGCATTTCCCACCTCAGGGACCAATACCAATCATGAGAATGGGCCCCTAAAAGTATCTTTTAAGAATGGAGAGTAGGTCGGGCTTGTGTAGTACTCTTTATTCTGTTCTGTGGGGTTTTCTGGATACAACGACACACACTGCTACAGCTTTAGTAATATAGATTATAAGCAAGATGAATAAGTATAGTAAAAGTCACATTTAAATATTTTTGACAGACCAAACATGGGTTTTCTGCAGAAATCTCTTTTCCTTCTACTATGCTTTGAATTAGTTTCCCTAGCCATGCATTTCTCAACTCACACCAATCATGAGAATGGGCCTCCAAGTGTATCTGTTAAGAAAGGAGAGCAGGTCGCGCTTGTGCAGTACTCTTTAGGGCTTGTCCAAGTGGCATGGGTATTCACCCGGTTTTTCAGACAGTTTTTGGTTTAGAAAACCGTCTGCAAACCGGGCGAAAACTTTTAACATTGACCTTAATGGAAAACCTGCACAGCAGTCCCCACTGCACGGGTTTTCTGCCCGGCAAATTTTCAGACCGCCGGCGGCCTGAAAAACATGGAACATGTTCATTCTTTCGTCCGGTTTTCAGACGGAATATGAACATGTCTATGTGAAGGTTGAGGTCTTTTATCGCTAATCGCGGAGAAAAGCTGTCCCCCTGTGGCCATTTGCATGGCCTGAAAACAGTACAAATAAACCGACCGGTATTTGTCCTGTGCCGTGCAAACAGCCCCTTATTCTCTTCTACGAGGTTTTCTGAATACCGACACACACACCGCTACAGCTTTAATAGTATAAAGTATGAACAAAATAAATAAGTATAGTAAAATTCTTTTTTTTAACTTAATAATATAAATATTTTTGACAGACCAAACATGGGTTTTCTGGAGAAATCTCTTTTCCTTGTTCTATTCCTTGGATTATTTCCCTTTCCATCTGTGACGAAGATAAGTATTTAAATTTATTATATAAAAAACGGAAAAAAAATTAAGATGACATATCGTGGGCATGCCATCAGTGTGACTGGTGGGGTTGGCACTTGAACCCCCACTGTCCTCACCCTTTCATGTTTATCCTACACAGCAGATTTTGGGCCCACTAAGCAGAGAACTGTATTATGGCTCCATTCATGTGAACAGGGCAGTGCTGCAGCTTCATGTGTCGCTGGGGAAAAACGTTTTGCTGAAATTTGGAAGGGGTTTTGCAACTTTACCCCAGGGTCACTTCGGGGTTTTTTTTGTGTAATTGTATTTTGTTGAAGAAATCTTTAGCAAATACACTTACATAAGCCATAAAATAAAGAGGAAAAACTCAAATGAAGTGACTTGAGTCAATGATATCAATGGTTACAAAGCTCAGACCACACTGCGAGCCTTGCAAACTTTTTAAATATTTACAAAAAAAGGGGGAATAATGCTTTAGCTTTAGGTTACATATTTTTTAATTACCTACATTTCGAAATTTGCTTAAAAGCTCATTTTGGAGGATCCAATATTAACATAGGATCGTGGGAAAACCCCTTTAAGTATTTTAAACCGGGGGTTTAAGGGGTTAAAGAAAGATTAGCTGAAGTATAAAAAAGGGTAAAGTGTGTGGGGAATGAGAAGCAAGGATTATCTGTAATTAACATGTTCATTGTGAAATCGCCTGTCAGGTAAGGCTTTAAATTTAAAAATATTAAAACACTGTGGAGACCCCCCCCACAGTCGGGGAGACAGACTGAGTGCAAAATTGCCTGTGAAACGAGAAACAACATGCTGAGAAGCATGCAAAAGTTTATCGCAGACCTTAGAAAATCCGTAATGACTGTCATTTGTTAATTATTTTGGGCTTTAAAATCGTGCCTCCAAAGAATAGACAGAAAATTATTTAAAATATATTTTTGAGTAAAAAGTAGGAAAAATTATATAAATTTTATGCTTTTCCCAAACATGGAAAAGAGAGATGAAAATGAGAAGAAGAAAACCCTGAAAAAGGAATTGAAAAGAGGAAACCCCTCCCCATATCGTCCAAATATTCATCTATTATGTGCCCCAAAAATTTTATAATAAAATAGTGGGGGAGATGCCCCCCTCCAAACCAGGGCGTTAACTATTTTATTTTTAAAAACCCCAAGGAGCATATTATAAATAATTGTGCCAACAATATATTAAAACTAATTTAACCATATGATGGTTTGTCTTTTTTTAAAATACACTTTTGACCTTTAAATTATTTTAGTTTAAAAATTGTAATTAAATTATAGGTTTTAAAAAAAAACAATGAACGCTGTGATCAAAAAGGGAAAATTCCCTGATAAGCATTGGGGGGGCTTTAAACAATCAAAGTGCCAAAAAATGGCATGTACATTGAAGAATAAATTTTTAATTTTTTGATGATGATTAGTGTTTTGGGGATTTTTCGACAAGTTGAAATCGCAAGGTTTTTTTTGGTATCGAAATTTTCCAGATCAGCATAATAAGGGTTTAAAATCTGTGCATTCATTAAGAGGCCTTTTTTCCCGGCGCTTCCTGTAATTTTGGAGCCCGCAAATCAATTACAGATAGAGCAGGGTTTTAGTTTGTGTGCGACGCATGACTGGATTGATGGTCGTTTGGCTGGAAAAAAATCACTGACCCCGTTTTTACTAGAAAAAGCGTTTCCCGTTTAGCCCCAGTGCTCTCAGGTCCAAGGGATAGGACCCGCGCTCGCCCTTGGGCCCAAAAAGTCAGCGAAATTTGTCTATTTTGCACAAGAAACCCCTACTATTAGCTGTGATCCCTTCCCAATTTTAGTTGATTAGAAATTTGAGATTTTATTAGTTAGTAGAGAATTTTTTAAAAACAGCATCTAGCTGTAAATTTACGGCGGTGGGAGCGAGGGAGGAAGGGGGGGCCCGCGGGGGAAAAACAGACAAGCTCTACTATAAAAAAACTGGATAAAGTTCACCAAGCTTATGAGACATTGTAGTGGAAAATTCAAAATTTTTAAAAATTTCTATTGAAAAATTTCCTGGATTTGGGCACCTGAACTTTTTTTGGATAAAAATATTTCTAGTCTGCAGCTCTTTGTTAGCTGCAAAACTTCACTTTTATTATCAGTAAATTTCAGATAGGTGTTCAATTTTACCCATTACACCTGTGACTGTTATAATCCCCTTGCAGTTAAATTACAATCCAGCAATCTTGTAGTCAGCACAGGTTGTTTGTTGCCAAAAATACCGTGTATCGTACGAAAACATCACAGTTTACGTGTTTTTTGACTTTTGCGCCCCAGCATGTTCATTGACGCAGCATCTACGTAATCTTAAAACAGCAATTCTATATTCACCACAGGTGAATTGAAACGGTGCAAAAAATACCGTTTATTATATCAAAACATAACAGTTACGTGTTTTTTGACTTTTGCTACACCATGCACTGTTCATTCACGCACCATCTACGTAAATCTTAAAACAGCAATTCTATATTCACCACAGGTGAATTGAAAGGTGCAAAAAATACAGTTTATTATATCAAAAATAACAGTTACGTGTTTTTGACTTTTGCACACCAGCACTGTTCATTGACGCAGCATCTAGTAAATCTTAAAACAGCAATCTATATTCACCACAGGTGAATTGAAAGTTGCAAAAAATACCGTTTATTATATCAAAACATAACAGTTACGTGTTTTTTGACTTTTGCACACCCATCACTGTTCATTGAATCAGAATCTACGTAAATCTTAAAACAGCAATTCTATATTCACCACAGGTGAATTGAAAGGTGCAAAAAAATACCGTTTATTATATCAAAACTAACAGTTACGTGTTTTTTTGACTTTTGCACACCAGCACTGTTATTGATGCAGCAGCATCTAGTAAATCTTAAACAGCAATTCTTATTCCCCAAAGGGGTGAATTGGGAAAGGTGCAAAAAAAAATACCGTTTTATTTATATCAAAACATAACAGTTTTACGTGTTTTTTGACTTTGCCACCCCGCACTGTTCTTTGACGCAGCATCTACGAAAATCTTAAAACAGCAATTCTATATTCACCACATAAATTTGAAAGGTGAAAAAAAATACCGTTATTAAACCAAAAACATAACGATAGTTTTTTTTGGCTTTTCCCAGTCCGGATTTGTTGATAGCCCACCTTGAAAGTTAAATTTGAAACCACAATTTTGTTTGATTAGAGGGATTTGAGAATAGCTGTATTTCCGCTTTTTTAAGAGACTTTCCAAAACATTCCTTTCCTTTCTCAATTTTTTTATATTTCTGAAATGGGAGCGAAATGCAGGTGGTAAGCGAGCAAAGAGGGGGGGGGGGGCACATGGAGGTAGAGGTACGAGAGAAGGTGCTCCTTCCAGTGCTGGCGGCAACAACGCATGCCAGCAG
Source organism: Phyllomedusa bahiana (assembly GCA_025379985.1). Lineage (NCBI taxonomy): Eukaryota > Metazoa > Chordata > Amphibia > Anura > Hylidae > Phyllomedusa > Phyllomedusa bahiana. The sequence continues at coordinate 78,459 of JAODAL010008938.1, forward strand.
GATCGTCAGTTGCAGGACCGTCAGGCCTGTCATCGCTGGGTCAGGGCCCTGTGAATCTAAGTAAGAACATCGTCGCCAATCTGTCCTTCAGTGGTTAATGCAACCTGCAATCTAGCAGTCTTCCTCCTCGTCCTCGCAGTCACGGCCACAAATGTCGTCATCAGCATCATCAGCATCCGTCCAACATGAAGCAGCCCAAATGTCAACTCGTGTACCCACCACTGTGGATAATCCATTGTTTGCGGACCTCTTTGATGACCAAAATGCGGGTTGGGGGTCAGAAGGCATGTTAAATGACAAGATGGCCAAAAGGATGATTTTCTCTGCTCTGGACGCCCAGTTACTGATGCCATCAGAGGAGGTGAAGGAAGCCGGTCATCGGCAAAATCCCGGCGCGGTCAGCAACGCCTTGCAGTGCCTAGCTTTAGCCCGCGCTTCTGGATTGCAGAAGTCAGGGACGACCAAGTCAACTGTGTTGATGATGATGAGACATTGCGGATCCATCCTGGTCTTTCGCCACGATGAATTTGCTTGCGAGCGCTTCATCAGTGGACGAGGAGGAAGACGATGGCGGTTAGAGTCAATACGGGTCGAACAAAAAGGGATGAGGGCGGTCGCAGAAGTCCGCTGATATGATTCCGGACAGCCACGGTCAGCGCAACCCCGCTCTCGCTTATCGCCGTCAAAAAGGGTACAGGACTCTCAAGCCATGGCGCCTTCTTTGAGCAAGCCTCTGATGCAACCCAGCGATGTCATATGCGCCTTTGCCGTAAACGCATAAGTAGAGGCAAGAACCCTTAATGTGGTTAACCACCACAACATTCGTTAGTCCACATGCAGCGAATGCATGAGTTGAAATGGAAGGAAACACTTGGACCAAAAAAGGCCACAGGACCGACGCCGGCCTAAACCACTGTCAAACCCTCTGTCTCCGCCTCCTCCTCCTCCCGCCACACCAAGCGTTCCTCAGTGCCCATGTCTTCAGAGTCCATGATCAGGGCATAAGCCTCGCATTCAGCCTCCACCGTCGCAACGGAGTACCACAGCACCTCCAGAGACCATCCTTCACATTCCTCCTTCCGCAGTCTGATGACTGCACGCCGTTACAGCCGGCCAGTTCTATAGCAGCCAGCACTTATGGTCTTCTAGGTTTTGGGAGCAGAAGAAACATGTTAAACCCAAAACCATCCCAAAGCAAAGCCTGAATGTCGGCATTGCCAGGATATTGGCCCTTTGAAATGTTGCCTTTCCATTGGTGGACCACAGATGGGTTCCGCCCACGTCATGGCCACTCGCTTGCCCATACAGATGGCCCGATCAGGCATTTCTTTGCCAGGAAAAAAGCATGTCCTGCCCTGGACTGCCAGTCGTGTAATCTAAAATTTCAAGCGCCGTTGTCTCGCATCTGTGTCCGGAGGAAAAGTCCATCTCACACCGACACATGGGACTAGTAAGCACGGCCAAGGCGCTAATATCTCTGTAGACAGCTTCAATGGAGTGAGATGGGGGGATGTCTATTGGGGGGTGTCGGTGGCTCTCTGGCTCGGCGCACGCTATTCTAAAGAGCAGGGATGGTGCAGGTCTCGTACAACAAGGTCCTCTGGTGGCATCACGTGCCCAGAGACACCAGGCCGTGTTGTAATTAATCTTGCCTTGGAGACCGTCCACACACAGGTAAGGAGCTAGTGGACGGTCTAAGCAAACGTGACCCGAGCGGCTGGCTGGGTGGACAAGAAACCTAGTGCCAGGCATGGTGGTGTGCGATACGGGACGAAAATCTGCTGGCGCATTAAGATTCGGTAGCGGAGCACATCCCTTGCATGGGGGTGGGACACATGTCATTGAACCAATGTCGTCAGGAAATTTCTAAAGAGATACCAGGGTCTGGACTGCACGCTGAAGAAGGCTCGAGGTCTGAGTTGCACTTCCGCCGTTCGCACCAATGCTTCGTCCCGCTGGCGCGTTTGCATGCGTCAGTTCGGCCTCCCCGTCAACCGTCTCAATTATTGAAGTGGCAACAAGCTGGAATTCCACCCTCCACATGCTCCAGACGATTGTTGGCGCAGCGCGCGAATTGGCCATTACGCTGTACGAAGTGCGGGGGGGGACACATTGGCCTGACAAGCAGCGGTTCGGACCTCGGCGGTGTTGAACCACCGAGAGTGGTAGGCAGGTGAAAGAGTCTGCACATCCTGCAGTTTTGAAGAGCCACCAAATGGTCAGTGCGGGACAATGCCCCTATGTCGATGAGAATTGTGTTGATATTAGTTCATCCGGGACACGATGTTGGACACTCTGAAACAACAGGTCCCACCAGCGACGGAGGAGGAGACGGACACAGACGATGCGGAACACGGAGGCTTTCTCTCCGCAATCCACAAGGCCGACAGTTTCACCCAATTTCCATCGGTCATCATTAAGCAGTGGTTCAGGGACCAGAGCTAGAGCAAGGTAGGCGCAGAGTCAGCTCTCAGGGTGCATCATCTCTGGCAAGTCAGGGCTGTGCTGAAGCTGTGCCGGATGGCAGCGGGGAGGAGGAGGTATTCCTAGACACGATGTTACCGCACGTACCTGACTTGGAAAGAGGTTGGCGCGAATTTGAGGCTGGAGGAGGAAGGATGAGGCAAGATCAGTTTGCTAGAGTGCACACTCGACACAGAGGCTTGGAGAAATCATGGCTCCATCTCTCACATGAGTGCTTTGGTGCTCATTTCCTCCAATCATGATCTCGAAATAGGCCTCAAAAATGAACAACAGTTCCTGAGTGGCCACACCTCTGGATACCCCGGTACAAACAAAATCAGCACTTTCTTCCACCACCCAAATAGGAGGAGTAAATGCAGGAAATGTGGAGACCTTGGCTGATTGATCAACTCGGAGACATCTGGTGGTCTGCTTCGTTCCCAAATGTCCACGGTTGGAACACAAAATCAGCCGACGTGACAGCAGTAGGAGTGTCAAGTAGGCGTTGAGCGGGGCTAGCAGCAGGCAAGGGGCAGAAGCCTAATGGGTGACCTCTGGCATTCTTTGTTTACCACTCTCACCGACGCATGCACATGCAGAGGCACACATCAACACACAGAGATTAGCTTAAGTTCATGAGTGCACGACTATCTGGTCTCAACAAAGAATGTTTTTCTATTGTGGCTGTGTCGCGACCCAATAGACTTCTGGGTATCCAAAATGGACGAATGGCCTGAGCTGCTCGTCGCGCCATAGGAGGTGTTGTTCCTGCCCAGCAGCCAGCTGTCATATCCTGAGCGGGACCTTCAGCACAGCTGGAGGAGTAATTACAGACAAACGCATCCGGCTTTCCACATATATTGTTTTGGATCGTTTATGACTTTCATCAAGATGAATCAGCATGGATCTCTGATGATGTTGCTGCCCAATTGCACGAGGTCACCGATTAGATTGCCAGTCTACTTCACATTACTTTTCAAACAGAAATGTGTTCCCTCTTGAAAAACTTTTTTTTTAAAATGATCATTTCTTACTGCAATTTTATATTCCCTCTTTTCCAATACAGTTCATTTTGCTGGTTTTGAATGATGAGGAGACTGTAAAAGACAGCAAGGTTTCTGACAAACACGTATTCCATTTACTCACTTTATCTTAAGAAGTTTTCGCATTGTCACATGGTTTTGAGGTCATGTTTTGCTGTGAGATACAGCAATTAATCCATGGTCTTTGGAACAGAAATGTTGGACTTCTATAGTGGCCATTTCTCCTCACAATTTTTTTAATAGTGGGATGAGAAGAAGTCATATTTTATAATTTTTTGGGGTTCATGTTGCTGTGAGATACAGCTATAATTATGGTCTTTGGAAACAGAAATGTGGCTTCCTAAGTGGGCATTTCTCCCTCTCATTTTTAATAGTGGCTGAGAAGTATATTTATAATTTTTTTTTTTTTTTGTTTGGGGTCAGGATGCTGTGAGATAACAAACTATAATTATAGGTCCTTTGGAACAGAAATGTGGCTTGCTAAGTGGCATTTCATCCCTCACAATTTTTAATAGTGGAACTGAGAAAGTCATATTTTAATTTTTTGGGGGTCATGTAGCTGTGAGATACAGCAATAATCATGGTCTTTGTAACAGAAATGTGGATTCTAAGTGGGCATTTCTTCGCCTCACATTTGTTACATGGCTGAGGAAGTCATATTTTATAAGTTTTTTTGGGTCATGCTGCTTGAAAATGCAGGCAATACTACAGTCCTATTATAAAAAAAATTGTTGTTCTAACAGACATTTGTGCTTCACAATTGAACCAAAGTGGGCTCAAGGAAAAAAGAAAAAAAGAAAAAAAAACCCCCCCCCCCCCCCCCCGCCCCCCCCGCCCCCCCCCCCCCCCCCCACGGTATGCTTTGAATTTTTGGGGGGATTTTGCTGTGGACATGCAGATTAAATACAGGTCCTATTCTATAAAAAATGTTGTTTCTACAGACATTTGTTCTTCACAATTGTCAAGAGTGGCCTCTAAGGTGGATGGTGCTGTCAGAAAAGAAACAGGATAGGTTAGACACTGTTAATGGACAAATATTGCAAAAATGACTTGTTTTTGCGAAGATCTTTAAACATAGCTATTCAATACCTGTATTGAGAAAACCCATTTAATACAACGAAAAAATGAGAATCAAAGACATGGTGGTTTCCATCTATTTTAAAAATGATGTTTGTTTTCTACGAATTAAAGTACTAAAAAAAACTTGCAGTACAAAATAGCTGTAAAAAAATCCTCTGAATTGTACAAGGATGGAGGTACAGGAAATCTTGACCAGTTGTAGATTATTCAGAGGACAGGAGTATGGAGCACGGACAGGGAGAACAAAAGTACAGGAGGACCATTTCCTCCAGCACGTGAGTAAAATGAGAAAAAGGAATGCCAAGATAAAGGGCCACCTGGGTGTTGTAACAGGGCGTTTTTAACCACCAGTATTCCAAGTGAAAGCCTCAATTGGTCACACTCCATTTTTTTTTTTTACGGAGGGGCATGTCGTTCCAGTATTTACTGTGTTACAGAGGAAGGCTGGATTTCTCCACTTCAGCTTCCGCACTATGCTTCAGACGACAAGTTTTTAGTTTGCCTGCGTTCAATCAGGGCATTTTAAACCTGCAGTGTTTAATAGATGACGGACGCCAGCTGGGCTTTCACCGTCCAACTAACTCGGCCCTGGGTCATGCTGTGGCCCAGGAACCAGGTATAGTCAATGTCCTGTTCAACTAAAATGGTGGTTGAAAAGGACTCCATTTTTTCAGGCTCTTTTTAAATGTGGGGTTCATGCAGGGTTGGGCTCATGCAATGTCGCCCAAGGACAGGTATAGTTATCAATGTCCAGTGAACTAAAATGGTGGTGAAGACTCCTTTTTACGGCACTTTTTTATATGTGGGGGTCAAGCAAAGGTTTGGGGCTTTGCTCGTGGCACGAGGACAGGTATAGTCAACGTCCAGTTCAACTAAACATGGTGGTTGAAAGACTCCTTTTTGCGGCACTTTTTAATGTTGGGGTCATGGAAGGTTGGGGCTCATGCTGCGTTCCAGGACAGGGATATTCAATGTCACAGTTCAAGTAACATGATGGTTTCAAATCATACTGCCTTCTGGCACCTTTTTAATTGTGGTTGATGCAGGTTTTTTAGGGTCAGGCTGTGGTACAAGAAGGGATAGTAAATGGTCTGTGACTTTTTTTTCTGTGACTTTTTTATACCTAAGTGTGATGGCCTAAGATGTAGCACGTATCCATTTGACTGTTGTGTATGTTAATTTCGCTTCTCCAGCCTGTTTGGGTGTACATAATGAAGGTGTTGTTGCTCTCACATTAGGACTTTAATTGTCATCGCGCATAATCGATGCTCACTATCGAAAAACCTTATCGATAGCGGCCGACTATCGACTATTGATCGATCTCGATAGCCAACGCAATCGCTCAACACTAGTCTCTGGTTGATTTTCAGTGCCAGTGCACTACACCTCACAGCAATGCTACATTGGTAGGCTTGACATCCACAAATACTCACTAGATCGTTAAAGGGTCCCATGCCAGGCCCCTACCTGGTCCTCCTCCTGCACACCCTTACACATACCACCACCATGTAATCAAATGATTTATACCACCGTAATGTTACTGACCAAATCAGTAACCAATATTGCCAATAACAGCAATACACAAGACCCAAATCATACCACCATAACATAACTACATATTATAACCATAAAGCAACTGAATAATACTGCCATACTATTCCTAAATATAAACCATTACACTACTAACAATATTTCCACCATACAGTGACCATACAATGGTAGTTGTACACAGTTGTACACAGGCACTTTACATAAGTTTTGTGACAAGAGAGAGATGATCTCTCTCTTTTCAGAACACTCAATTGGTATCAGGAATCATGTAAATTATATGCAATATCAATGTTAAACTTATGTATGGAAATTTAAGCTGTTTCTAATGTCCATTGTAAAAAAGTAACCTTACTTGATTTATATAATAGATTGACGCAATCAAAAACCTCTTTTGCTATTGTGTGTTGCTGTGGATATTATATATAGATACTAGTTTTGGGAGCTGCAATACTCCTTTCCACAAGCATAGATTATACCATGTGCTAGGGAAAATTTATCCTGTTTACAGTTGTTGCCTTCTCACCAAACTGCCTACAGTCTTGTAACCCATCCCAGCCTTGCACAGGTCTACAGTTTTGTCCCTGGTGTCCTTAGACAGCACTTTCATCTTGGCCATGGTGGAGAGATTGGAATGTGATTGTGTAGACAGGTGTCTTTTATACAGATAACTAGTCAGCGATCTCCTCACCCGTATGCGACCCTCCGGGGCACCCCAAACTCCGGCTTCCGGGGGTTTCCGGCAAAGGCAGGTTGTCATCACCTGCGTGGCGGCCTGATACATCACCCTGCCCCGTGCCGAGAAATGGAGGGGAACCCCGGGAGGGGAGTGCGGGGAACGAGGCAAGTGTTTTTTGTTTTAAAAAATTTTGCCTATACCCCCGCCTATGAGGACCATACCTCTTAAACCCGCCGTGGGGGCAATTACCTGCCTGTGGGACCATACCCGCCTATTACCTGCTATGGGCCTATACCTCCTATAACACCTATCCTGCCTATAACCTCCTATGGGGGAATTAATGCTATAGCTGCCATGGGGACATATATGCCTATACTACCTATAATTCCCTTGGGGACATTAAACTGCCTATACCTGTCTTATCTGCCTATGGGGGACATTAAATGCCCCATGTCTTTTATTTTGGATCTTTTTTTTTTTAAAATTCACCGTAGCCGCTGCATTTTTTCCCCCCTAGGTTATACTCGAGTCAATAAGCTTTTCCCGGGTTTTTTTTGGCAAAAGTAGGTGCCTGGCTTTACTCTATATACGGTATTTCTGCGAAAATGCAAATTAATTTTTTCAAAATCTCCAGTTACAAATAATTTGTTCCTCCCCTGTAATTTATTTCAGATAATACAGCTGTTTTTTGAAAAAAGGAAAAAACCCCCAACAGCTCAGGGGTAAATGTGATAAAGTGTATTGCAGGGTTAGGATTTTTAAAACAATTTGCCCCAAACACTTGAATAAACACGGGGCACTGAATAATTATCTCGTAATGGGAAAGCGTATGGCACAACTTCTGACCTACCAAAACATGGCTGTCCACCTAAACTGACAGCCCAGACAATGAGAGTACTAATAAGAGAAGCAGCCAAGAGGCCAAGGGTCACTATGGAGGAGCTGCAAATATCCACAGCTCAGGGGGGAGAATCGATCCACAGGACAACTATTAGTTGTGCACTCCACAAATCTGGCCTTTATGGAAGAGTGGCAAGAAGAAAGCCATAAGAAATTACATTTGCAGTTTGGAAAAAGCTACATAATTACATAACAAACATGTGGAAAAAGGTGTTATGGTCACATGAGACCTAAATGTCAAAAACTGTGTGTGGTGGAAAGTGAACATTGATCATCACCCTGAACACACCATCCCCACCATAAAGCATGGTGGTGGCAGCATCATGCTGGTGGGAGGTGTTGCTTTAGCAGGGACTGAGAAGATGATCAGAGTTGATGTGAAGACAGATGGAGCTAAATGCAGGGAAATCCTGGAGGAAAACCTGAGAGAGGCTGCAAAAGACCTGAGACTGGGGCATAGGTTCAACTTCCAGCAGGATAACAACCCTAAACATACAGCCAAAGCTACAATGGAATGGTTTACATCAAAGCATATTCATGTGTTAAAATGGCCCATTCACAGTCCTTGCGCAGCTACAGGGGCCGCAGTGGTCGTATACGCGACTGGATCCCTGTGCCTGGGGGCCGACAGGGCCCCCTCGCCACACTGCTGCATGGCTGGGTCACAGACCCAGCCATGCAGCGATCACAGCCGCTGCCTGCACTGTGCTGCTCAGGCAGCGGCCGAGGTAGAACAGCCAGGATCTTCTGATCCCGGCGGTTCAGCCCTCTGAAGGCCGCGACGCAGGCAGCGCGATGTGATGACGTCATCGAGCGCCTGCTCCATGGCCTGTACTAGGCTGTGAGCACAGTCGCTCCGGACCAGGAGTAGAGGAGGGAAAGAATGAAGACAGGTGAGTATTATTATTTTTTTTTTTTTTTAACTAATTACTGGCCCTACTTGGCTCATTACTCGCCCTACCTGGCTAATAACTTGCCCATTACTGGCCCTACCTGGCTCACTACTGGCCTTACCTGGATAATTACTGACCCTGTCCCTACCTGGCTTATTACTGGTCCTACCTGGTTAATTACTGGCACTGGCCCTACATGGCTAATTACTGACTCTGTCCCTACCTGGCTTATTACTGGTCCTACCTGGATAATTACTGGCACTGGCCCTACCTGGCTAATTCATGGGGGTAGCCCTAGCTACCTGGCTCATTACTGGGGGCAGCCCTATCTACCTGGCTAGTCACTTGGGGCAGCCCTATCTTGCTAGTTACTGGGGGCAACCCTATCTATCTGGCTAGTTACTGGGGGCAGCCCTATTTACCTGGCTAATTACTGGAGAAAGGCCCGGTATACCTACCAAATTAATGGAGGAAGGCCCTGTTTAACTACCTAATGGGGGTCTACCTATTTACATGCGACTTATCTGACAGTTTTTAATTTCTAATTTTTAGGGTCTAGCATACGCTGTTTGAGGTACAATTACTGTGTGGGGCACGAAAGGGGGCACTATTACTATTTGGGGTTCTATGGATGGGGAGTTTGTACAGAGGTGGGAATTGATGGGGAAGTGCTGGAGAAGAGAGGGGTCTAAGATGTTTTTATGGTGAATTCTACAGGGACAAGTAGTGGCCGGGAGAAGGAGACATTGCATTCTGTACCGGACGGAGAAAAAAAAGGGAAGGGAACGACTCATCAGAGAAAACATCATGGAGGTTTGGGCCAGATGGAGAAGAAAAGGAGAAGAGAACAATTCCCTTCAGAGAGGACGTTCTGTGAGTCATGATTTTTCAGGTTTATTTTACTTCTGTGTTGAATCAGTGCTGTATTAATGTGATGGTGACCTGATTACTGGTGATCTGATTGGTAGTGTTGTAGGGTATGTTGGTACTTGTATAGTGGCAGTGTAGGCTTTTCCCTGATTGTAAAGCAAATATTCACCTGACACTGTGGGTAGGGGTTTCTCTGCACCACTTTTTCTTTCTTTATTGTGTTTAGGCTACTTTCACACGGAGCGTTTTTTGATGCTTTTTTGTGCAGAAATGAACGAAATTGACTGCTGAGCCTTTCTCCACAAAAATGCTCTGTGTGAAAGCACCTTTATAGTGTAGTTGTCATGGATGCCCCTGCGAACCTCGTCCCGGGTCGCAGGCGCATCCGTGCCCCAACACCTAGCGGCGCCCCGTCCCGTACGGCGGGCCCGGGGTCCGCTCACCCACCGTCTCTGCCGGCGTTCACTTACCCGGCCACACTCCTGCTCAGCCTGTCTCTGTCCCGCGGCGTGCGCCGGCAGTGTGAAATTTAAAGGGACAGTGCGCCGGTAATTGGTCATTGCCAGGCACTGTTCCTATTTAAGTCCGGCCTCTTCCTGGCAGCCTTGCCGGATCCTTAGTGTGTATACCTCTGGAGAAAACGTTCCCTAAGTCTTGTCTGTCTAGTCTACCGTGTACCGAACTATCTGCCTATGTTTACCGACCACGAACCTTGCCGCCTGTCCTGACCTCCTGCCTGTCCCCGACTACAAACCTGCCTGACGAATCTGTACCTCGCCTACCCTTGGCCGCCACTGCAAGCAAGTCCCGCCAGTAGAAGGGACCTGGTAGACTCCCGCTGCAGCAAGCCCATCCCGCTTTGCGGCGGGCTCTGGTGAATACCAGGACCTACTTAGATTCCGCTCCCTGGCGTGGGCTTCCACCATTGCTTGCGGTGGTCCAGTGGATCCACTACCAGACCGTTACAGTAGTTTATTTTAGAAAGTGGTGAGGTGCGAGAACAAGGGAAATTTTTTAAGCGGAAATTGTATGTGGGCTGGTGGGATCTTTGTGCCAGGGCTGATTTTTATTCCCAGTCCGGTCCTGGAAAGATTCTCCAAACTGAGCTGTGGATATGTGTAGCTCCTCCATAGTGACCCTGGGCCTCTTGGCTGTTTCTTATTAGTACTCTCATTGTCTGGGCTGTCAGTTTAGGTGGACAGCCATGTTTTGGTAGGTTAGAAGTTGTGCCATACGCATTCCATTTACAGATGATAGATTATTCAGTGCTCCGTGAGATGTTCAGAGCTAGGGCTATTGTATTTAAAACCTAACCCTGCAATACACTTTATCACAACTTGAGCTGTCTGGTGTGTTCTTTGGTTTTCATGATACTGCTTATTCATTAATGTTCTCTAAAAAACCTCTGAGGGCTTCACAAAACAGCTGAAGTTATACAGAGAATAAATTACAGTGAGGAAAATAAGTATTTGATACACTGGCAATTTTGCAAGTTTTCCTACCTACAAAGAATGGAGAGGTCTGTGATTTTTATCATATGTACACTTCAACTGTGAGAGACAGAGCTTAAAAAAATCCCCAAAAAATCACATTGCATGATTTTGAAATAATGAATTTGCATTTTATTGCATGAAATAATTATATGATCATCTACAAACCAGCAAGAATTCTGGCTCTCACATACCTGTTAATTTTTCTTTAAGAAGCCCCCCTACTCTGCACTTATTACCTGTTTTAATTGCATCTGTTTGAACTCGTTACCTGCATAAAAAAAGACACCTGTCTACACAATCACACTCCAACCTCTCCACCATGGCCAAGACGAAAGAGCTGTCTAAGGACACCAAGGGCAAAACTGTAGACCTTTGCAAGGCTGGGATGGGTTACAAGACCGTAAGCAGTTTAGTGAGAAGACAACAACTGTAGGCGCAATTATGATAAAATAGAGGAAACACGAGATGACTGTCAATCTTCCTTGGTCTGGGGCTCCATACAAGATCTCGCCTCGTGGGGTAAGGATGATTCTGAGAAAGGTCAGGAATCAGCCCAGAACTACATGGGAGGACCTGGTCAATGACCTGAATAGAGCTGGGACCACAGTCTCAAAGATTACCATTAGTAACACACCACACAGTCATGGAATAAATCCTGCTCACGCCAGCACATGTCCAGGCCCGTTTGAAGTTCACAAAAGACCATCTGGATGATCCAGAGGAGGCATGGGAGAAGGTCTTGTGGTCAGAGGAGACCAAAATAGAACTGTTTGGTATCAACTACACTCTCAGTTTTTGGAGAAAGAAGAAGGATGAGTACAACCCCAAGAACATCGTCCCAACTGTGAATCATGTGGGTGGGAACATCACACTTTAGGAGTGCTTTTCTGCAAAATGGACAGGATAACTGCACCGTATTGAAGGAAGGATGGATGGGGCCATGGATCGTGAGATTTTGGCCAACAACCTGATTTCTTCAGTAAGCGCATTGAAGAGGAGTTATGGCTGGGTATTCCAGCAGGACAATGACCCAAAATACTCAGCCATGGCAACTATGGAATGGTTCCGTATGAAGCATTTCAAGGTCCTGACCTGAACCCAATTGAAAATCTTTGGAGGGAGCAGAAACTCAATGTAGCCCAGTGACATCCCCGAAACCTGAAAGATCTGTAGAAGTGAGCCAAAATCCAGGCTGTAGTGTGTGCAAACTTGGTAAAGAACTACAGTAATCGTCTGTCCTCTGTATTTGCAAACAATGGTTTCTGTACAAAAAATTTATTTTTCTGTTTTCTAAAAAAGCAAATGCAAATTTTTCGGGATTTTTTTAGTTTCTGTCTCTACACTTGAATTGTACACATGAAAAAAATTTAAAACCCCTCTCCATTCTTTTTAGGTTGGGAAAAACGAGCAAAATAAAATTAATTTTTCCCCCACTGAAACAATGTACGTAGTTTTTATTGGGTGACTTCAAAAGGGAAAAATTGGTCACACGGATTTTATTTAAAAGGGTTTTAAAACCATGAATAACATTGATGGGGAAGTTTGAAAATTAAGAAAAAACTTTTTTCACCATTCATAATTATTAAAAATTCTGTCTTTTTTTTTTGTGCTCCCCTTATGACTATAGTGACAATCCCCACTGGATAGACAGGACAAAGCCCTATAACTGGCCGCCATGCTCAGACATCACCTCCCTCAGGCAGTACGTCATCTCTCCTTTTTTGTAACCACACACTCTTTGCCGAGCGGTTTAAACCTGTCTACTACTCCTGTTCTCTGTCCCCCTTAAAATTAACCAAACTCAAATAAAAAAAAGAAAAGCAAAACCTCAGTCAGGTATGTGCACTGAGAAAAAAAAACAACAACACATATTTGGTTCCTGCAGGGATTTGTACCTAGGTTCCCTTTGTTGAAAATGCAAGCCACTCAGATACAGTGTAGTTAATCACAGCTGTTTGACCACAGTGAGCACACTGTGGGGAAAGGCACGGTGATGTCAACCCTTCGGGGCCCACTGAATCAGTTCAAACAAAGCTACACCCCCCTTTTGAACATCGAAGCTGAAGAAAAGGACAATCTAGCATAAAAACCCTTCACAAAAACCCCCTTAAAAGGGTATCAAGTACAGAAGCTGAAACACATTACACCACACTTTTTCATTTTTTATTTCAAAAAATTTGGCAAGGGCACGTATTTTTTTCTTTACATTTTCAAATATTTGCACTTTGTTTTGCTCGTCACTAAAGGTTCCTCTACACATCAGTGATTTACAGTTGGTTTGTATCATTCATTTTTGAAACCAAATAAAAACATCTGGAACCACCCCCCCGGGGTTAACTTGCAGGTTACAGTCATTTAGAAAGGCGTAAAGACCGAAAGGGGGAGGTGCTTCCTATTAAAATCCGCTGAACCAACACTGCGGGAAGATATAGGACAGGTAATGAACATGGGGAATCTTTATGGTAAAAAAACATGGGGGTAACAATAAAATATAATACTAATAGGGGTCTGCTATAGGCCCCCAAAATAACAAACCCAAAATGTACTCTCAGGCAAATAATGGGGCCTAATCAGAAGAGGTTATTAAATAAGGGCACTTTAAACAAAACAGACATCAAGGGGAATCTGAAGCTTGTCTCTCAAAAGGAAACAGGTTTTTGTCAATAACTAATGAAAAATTACCTTTGCCAAAATGGTGCAGGAACCGATTAAGGAAAGGCCTTCTAGACCTAAATTAACAAATGCCCTACAGAGTAACAAAGTTCAGGTTGAGGGCACCTGGGAATAGGACCATAAAAATACATTTCCTTTTACCCTTTCAATAAGTTTTTTGTAAAGACCAAAAAAACACAAATTTTTGGGAAGGCTAATTTATTCTGCTTAGGGGGCCCCCAAAACCCTTTTTGACGGGGACAATGTTTTAAATATGGCAGAACTAATAAAAAATGGGATATTTTAAAACATCCTAGGCTACCACGTAAGGTACATACCTTATTAATAAAAAAATTTAAAACAGGAAAAACCCCAAAAGGGATCAACAGGATGTAAAAAGGCAATAAAAAAAAAAAAGAAAGCTTTCACCTATAAAACAGAGGGCAGTGAAGGGGACTAAAAACTATAGGGAAAAAAATAAAGTGGAAAATAAAGATAAAGGAAGAAAAACGGGAGACGGAAAGACATTTTGCTAAAAAAGAAAAAACAACCCCAAAATATTTTTAACTATATAAATATAAAAAGATTAAAACGGAAAATTTTGGGCCCCTTTGAAAAATACTGGGGGAAGACAGAAGGGTGATGGAAAAAAGCAAACGATTTTAAAAATTTTTTTTTTTTCCCCGATTTACCGAGGAGGGTGACCTTCCTTTTGAACAAGAGATTTTGGAAACTCCAACTTAAAAGTTTCTTGTCTAAAACCCCGAAAAGTGCACCCCGTCTTTGGAAGAATTTAAAAAAGACAAATCCCCAGGGTCCCAAAGGCAAAACACCCACTTCCTAAGAGATTAAGTAAGTCATATATAGGCCCTATTCTTAAAATCATGACTGTCTAATAAATGGGATGTCCCCCAAAGGGTTGGCGCAGCAAATGTGGTGCAAAAATCAAAAAGGGGGGAAAAATGACCAGGGAAAATATAGGCCATAACTTTAAACCCCTGTTTAGGTAAAAAGTTTGAAAATTTTTTCCCAAAATGCTACCGGAGTACTCACTGAAAAAAATGTAAACACCGTTCCCCGCATGGGTTCATGAAGGTCGGTCCTTCAACAATCCATCACTTTTATGAGGAAGAGTGCTAGACTGGTCGGGTGAGGGACTGGGTTCTATACTAATTTTTCTAAAACATTTTAAACGGGGCCACATAAAAGGGTTTGGAAATAAAATGAGAATCTTGGGCGGGGGGAAAAAGTGTGCAAGTGGGGGAAAAACTGGCTAAATGATAAAAACAAAGGGTAGTAATTAACGGTACATACTCAACGGACGCGTTACAGGGGTACCACAAGGGGCTAAATTGGGGCCCCATCCTCTAACATTTTTATTAAGATCTTACACGGAATACCTAGAAAATCGATCTTTTGCAGACGATACAAACCCTTTAAAATAATCAACACAAAAAAGGAAAAAATTTTACAAAGGGATCTGGGTAAGTTGGAGCCTGGGGAGGGGGAAAGGGAGAAGGTTTAACACGATAAATGCAATTTGACAGGGAAGAGAAATCCATTACAGTTTTCTTTTAAATGGAAAAAAACTGGGGTAAAATGACATGGAGAAAGGGCTTTGGGAACCGGTGGGCATAAACTTAAATTTTAGCAGCCATGCCGGCGAGCGCCAAAGCAAAAAAAGGGTCGGGGGGGCATTAAAAGGGGCAAGAGCACAGATGAGAAAAAATTATTCCCCCAATTTTAAAAAGCCCGGTTTGACCACACATGGAATATTGTTACAGTTTTGGGCACCCGTGCACAGGAAAGACATTTAAGCTTGAACAGGTACAAAGGCGGGCAACAAAA
Source organism: Phyllomedusa bahiana (assembly GCA_025379985.1). Taxonomy (NCBI): domain Eukaryota; kingdom Metazoa; phylum Chordata; class Amphibia; order Anura; family Hylidae; genus Phyllomedusa; species Phyllomedusa bahiana. Next base: position 93,928 of record JAODAL010008938.1, read on the forward strand.
ATAAAAAAAGGACGGGTTGACTACATACACCGAAAGATTTTTAAGATTAGGGTTTTTTTTTTAGAGAAAAGAAGGTTCGGGGGACATAATAAATATTTTTAAAAACTCAAAGGGCAAATAAGATCTCTCCCAAAATTTATTTTATACACAGGGGGATCTAAACAAAGGGGGGATCCTTTTTCTCTTTAGGAACGAAAGTTTTTACTAAACATAGAAAAGGGGTTCTTTACTGAAAGACGGAGACTATGAATTCTCTGCCAAGGGCTGGTCAGGTGAATTTAATAACCCAGTTCAAAAGGTTTTGGGTGCATTTCTGGGGCGAATAAATAACAATTATTGACTAGGGTTGGGGAGGGGGCATTTAAAACCAGGATTTTTTTTGATTCCAATTGGAGTCAGGAAGGAATTTTTCCCTAAAATGAGGGCAATTGGCTTCTACCTCATTGGGGGTTTTTGCCTTCCTCTGGATCAACACCTTAGCACAACAGGCTGAACTAGATGGACGACTTGTCTTTTTTTAGCCTTACAAACTATGAAACTATGAAACTATCCCCATAGACCACAATTGAAAATCCAAGTTCTGTTCCACGACTCGGATTTTCTTGGGGTCTGATTTAAAAAAACGCATTTTTGCAAAAAAAAAACCTGGAACATGTTCATTAATCTGTCATATTTTAAGTGAAAATAAAATTTGCCCCAAACATCTTTGATTGGTGACAAAAACCTTAAAAAGATGAATGTAACTCGTTTTGTGACTATAAATCCGGCGGTAAAAAAAACTACCTAAAAGCCACAATGAAAACTATGCCAAAAAAAAAAAAAAACTCATCATAGTTTTAGGACTAAGAATCCGATGAGTATTTTGGTATGTGTAGCCAGCCTAAAATATTAATAAAATACATTTAAGTTTATGGTTGTAACATTTAAAAATGAGGAAAAGTTCAAAGGGTATAAATACTTTTGCAAACCACTGTTTGCTAAAGATATACGTGTATCTTGGACTCTGATTTATATGTATATGGAGAAATGCAAATCTATCCATTCAGCAGTTCTACTCCCACTTACTATACTAGAATTGCTGGTATGTGCTTAGTCAAATGTGAGCATCAGCCCTTTATATTGAATCATACACATTAATATTGTAACATAGCAAACATATAATTTTAGCAGAGAGGTCATGTGGATCCATAGTATGGAGAAATACATGCACATGCACTGCTGAACTATATTTACAGACATATTTTCCGCCTAAAACAACGCATCTAGGGTATGAACACCTGTCCCAAATTTGTATGGAACCTAACAGAAAGAGCATAGGCATAAAGAGGTGGGGTAGAGGCCTCAGGTATCCCTTTGTCAGTTAAATAATTGTAAACATCATTCTCAGAATAAAAGGTCAAATGGGTTGGCCACTTTGGACAATGCTGAACACCACATATTCCCCCTACCCGGACCACCATTGTAATCTTTGATAAAACCTGGCAGAAAGTGTTTAGCTTTCCTGTAGTGCTACCACAGGGATCATGAAGTATTACCACGTTCCCATTCATATTAGTGGGTTGTCAGTGTAATGCAGGACAGGAAAGGTTCTCCAGTGCGAGATGCTCTGCATAATAATTACTCTCCACCATGATCAAGAAATGAGGATACTGAAAAGAAGGCTCTTTGTATTAACTCAGAAGTTCAGTCACAGAGTATATTGTAATAGTTTTTCAAACTGGACAACACCTCTGACCCTGAAGCACAACATGAAATACCTGTACGTTCTGGTAGTACTGAGAGCACGGACCAGACTCACACCCAGTAATCAATAAAACCACTATATATACACAAGCGATCACATTTTCAGGTGCCCAGGGGGAACTAAATGTTACGGTCCAAAAAAACACAACATTTCTTAGATTAAAAAAAAAAAATCTGAGCTCCACCACTTCCCATTTATCACATAAAAAACTAACACAATTGATATAGCTGTTTCTATAAAAGTCCAAACTAATATAATGATATGTTATTTATTCTGCATGGTGAACAATCTCAAAAAAAAAAAGACAGAAATGCGTTTTTTCAGTCATATAGTAAAACCTCATAAAAGTAGATCATCAAACATAGGACACACAATTGTTCACATATCTCAAATGTGCATAATAAGTATATGGCATATAAATACCATATAATGTCCCAACTACAGTGCACAAATGGGTCAGAGAAAGTAACAAAAGGGATATGATGGCAAAATATTATGTAAAATATGCCTGACCAGAAAAGTAAGTAAATACAGGGGACCAGCAGCACAATACAGAGAGATCTGGGTGGGAGCATCCTGCCCCATCATGCATTTTACTCCATGCTTCTTCCAAAGTGCACAGCTCGTTGGGCCAACACACTCCTGCCCACTTCACTATTTATTTTGGTTCTGCTATTTGGTTCTGCAATTTCCCTTGGGACCACCTCACTGTCAGGTTCGCTGTCATGTGTGTGGTTTTTACCCCACGCACCCTTTCAGCAACTATGGGATGCAGTCAGCATGGCTCCCAATGGATATTAGCTGGTGGTCATATTAATGTGACTCAACTGTATACTTTAAGGGAAATATACCATTACCCCCTTACACACTAAGCTGTGCCTCTAGCTATGTCTTTATGCTGGTCTTGTCTTTCATTTACAGATATTGAGGCTCGTATAGTATGTAGGCTGGTGGAGTTTTTGTGCCAGGCAGGAGTTTAGTCTTAGGCACTGGTTTACAGTTGGATTTTATGCGGATTCAGTATTTAGAATCCACAAAAATTCCAACTGTAAATAATCCCCATAGACCTCAATAGAAAATCCAAGCTGCAGTCTACACAGTTCGGATTTTCTGGGGTCAGATTTCAAATCCGAGCAGTAACCATAGAACATGTTCTAAAACCCATCATATTTCACTTTAAAATGGCGAATTATAGTACTGTTCAATGTGGGCAGGCCAAAAACCGGGCGCAAAATCCGCACAAAAAAAAACACGGTTAAAAAACAAAAACGGATTGTAAAATAGTGGTGGGATTCTGTAATAGAATCCGATGGTATATTACTTTTGCCATGGAGACGTACCCTTAGTCTAGCACTGAACTGGAGTAGGAATGTTTATGAAAAACATTTGAAATTGCCACACGTGGAAACCATTGTAAACCATTCATTTCAGCCTATTGTGCTACAGTGTTGATCCAAGAAAAGCAAAAACCCCCATGAGGTGGAAACCAATTGTCCTTATTTTAGGAAAAAAAATTCCTTCCCGACTCCAATCAGGTAATCAGAATAAATCCCTGGATCAACAACCCCCCTCCAGAATCCTAGTCCGTATAACTTGTTATATTATTACACGTCATGCGGAGTACATAGCTATAACTTTAGCCCAGTATCCACTCCTAGTTTAGAGTTTATGACACTATTCTTAGTGCATATGTGAAAAACATCCAGGTCATTGTGCTCTACTAGAAACAGAACAAAAGTTTCATGCTGTTCAAATACATTTGGCAATTAATTTTGTTCATGCCAAACTTAGGACACACATTTTTATAAAAGTACAAACTTGGTCAGAAATATGTCCTACGCTAACATAAGCAGCTGCAAAACTAAAGGAAAAAATTGCCATGTATTAGGGAAAATCAAATCACAGATATAGATCCATCAGATTCCCCAATAACAGTATGCAGGTAGGCAGAATAGCACCCTCTAATGACCCCCCAAAATTATATGCCGAGTCCATGCATGTTGTATGTAAAACTGTGTCCGTCTCAGATAGCCAGGTAAATAAGGCCCTTTGTTTTCTTCTGCTCCATGTTCAGTGAATCTTGTGAATATTTAAAATTACGTTTTACCAGCAATTACATTCCATGCAGCTGCCACTAACATGCTGCCAAGACAAACTGTTAACTGCTGAATGACACTGTTATATTTTATGTAAATACCCAGTTATGTGCTCTGCAGATCTGGCAGAATGGTACAAGGCTGTTCCCAGGTTAGTAACTCTAAGGGTTAAAACATTTTTTTGCAGAACAAAAAAAATAAATTAGAGAAGTGAGCTCCGTTCTGCCCCGCTGATAAGACACAGCAGAGAGTGGTGGTCATTAACTAGAGAAGTTTGTGTAAACAAGCAGGAGATAAGAACTGCTGTAACTCTGAAATGCAGCAAAATTGGAACAGCAATGTATTTGGCTAATAATTTTTATTTCCCAAATGTTTAACACTAATTAATGAGATGGGAATGCCCTTTAAATATTAGGACTATTATATTAATGGCCTATCAAGACACAGCGCTGTACATCTGGTTGTGGTTATGCCTGGTACTGCAGGGTATAGGAGAGATCACAAATAAAAATGTACTGTAGTACATAAGTACATACTAGAAGCAATCACTTGTTCAAGTCCCCTAGGGAGACTAAAGTTATGGTAAAAATGAAGGTTTTTAGAAATATTAAAAAATATATATATTTTAAATTCCCCCCTAAAAAAAATCTCATTTATCATATTAAAAATAAACAATAAAATAAATCACTGCATGTGTAAAAGGGCAGAATCATACGGACCTGAAGAATGTCATTTATTTCCCTCAAAGAAATTCTTAAAGACAACTTCCTAAAAGAATTGCTTGATTATATTTTCTTTTCCAGTTCCACCCCACAAAGAATTTTTTTGGCCTCCAACGCATTATATTATGCATTAACATGCATCACTACAAATCAGGCCAGACTGAGGTTAAATCACTATGCATATGTGTGTATAAATACTGTGTATATATTGTGAGCTTTAGCGGCTCTGGGATCGTGACACACGTGTTTCTTCAGGCAGAGACAGAGACGGATTTCGGTGTAAAATACAGGGCTTCTGTATTTTATTGGTGCAGTAACACAAAACAAGTGCAAGGCATGCACAGTACAAACAAAACAAAACCTGCTCGTCTGAGCTCAAACTAACAAAGGTACACTTACTTGTAGTAGCTGCACAAAACAGGTAGCAGTCCTGCTGGTTCCCTAGCAGGTCTCCTCTCCAGACTTGAAGGTAGCCTGGGAGTTGTAGCCCCACCTAGTAAACTTAGCTGCTGACTTATATATGCCAGGAAAATCCTGGAGTGGAACCATGGGAAGTAAGCACCCACCCTGCTCTATGCTTACTCCCAATGAAAGGCAGACCCGGGAGTGACTGGAAGCCATACTAACACATTAAACATGTTAAACATACAGTATGTTGACAGTTTATACTGTCGACACCTATCCAACTTTGGCCTTTCATTCCCCCAAAGCTCTTTACCTTGGAGGCATGTGTCTGGACATCGAAAGGTGTATGCAAGGACCCTGGCCAGGATGTATACTCCGTTATACACCCTTCCTGCTGTTGCCACCTAGTGCATCTCAAAAAATTAGAATATCACTGAAAAGATAATTGATATCAATAATTTAAGTCAAATAGAGAAACCCATATATTGTATAAACTCAATACAGTATGAATTACAAGGTTTAATAAAATACAATTGTGAGCCCTAAAACAAATAAAAAGATAGTCCTGGAGAACCGATTTTAAATGATATTCAAATTTTTTGACATGCACTAGCATATATATATTTCACTAATTTACTTATATGTATTTGGTGTTTATTAGTCATTTTTGTTGAATTTTATGCATATGCACTTTTGAACCAATTATGTTATATACACTATAATATTTGTATACATGTGTGTGTAAAAACAATTAATAATTCAAAACTTAAGTGGAAAGTCCAGTCATAAACTGAAGTTACTCCACAGCCTATACTCATTTTTTTATATAAATTATATAAAAGAAGTATCCGCATACAAGTCCTGATTAAAGCAAACAGGCAGAAAAAGGATTTCTGTTCCCCTTATTATCTGTCATGTGTTTATGAGTCTGCAGCAAATTAGAATTTGTGCCCTTTCAATCTGATTTCCAACTTTTTTACCCTTAGGGAACTTCTGTGGTGAATCTGCTGAAGTTGCGGGTTTTTGATGTTTTTTCATATTTTATCAGTTCCAGTTGATATAGTTCACATTTTTTTACAATGTGTAAAGAACGGCTATATTTTTATGACCTATAGCATTTTCCCTGTGGGACAATTTTGCTTAGGAATGAATGAGTGAAATCGGCAGGACAGAGACAGGCTCTGTGTGCATTTACTGAAAGACTTTGGGCTATTTCTTAAGTACTGAACTGAAGTACAGTATGAATTCTAGGTAAGGTATGACATATTATTGGTAATAATTTTTTTCTAGAATTATGTTCCAAATATATATTTCTGTTTAGCTATTAGTTTAAACAAATGGTTTAGGCTCTATTCACATCCTGCCACTATCGCAGGTACAGTGGCTTGCAAAAAGTATTGATACCACATTAACTGTTCCTCATTTTTAACCATTACAGCCACAAACTTAAATATATTTTATCGATAGTTTATGTGATAGAGCAACACAAGGCAGCAAGTATTTGTGAAGTGTAAAGAAAATATGGGCCACATGAATAAAAACTGTCTAGGTCTAAAATGCACTTTCTTGCCCATAGCAGCCAATCAGAGCGCCCCTTTCATTTTTCTAGAGCATTATATGAAAGTAAAGGGGCGCTCTGATTGGTTGCTATGGGCAACAAAGTGAATTTTAGACCTAGACAGTTTTCATACATTTGGCCCTATGTGCAACTTAAACTGAAAAGTGTGGCTTGCATATGTATTTAGCCTTTCTACTCTGATGCCCCTAAATAAAATCCAGTGTGACCAATTGGCTTTAGGAGTCACCTAATTAGTAAACAGAGTACACATGTATGTCATTTATTCTCCGTATAACCACAGCTGTTTTGTGAAGGCCTCAGAAGTTTGTTAGTTAAAAAACATTAGTGATCAAACAGCATCATAAAAACCAAGGAACACACCAGACTGCTCAGGGATAAAGTTGTGCCTGTCACGGATGCCCCTGCGACCCTTGTCCCGGGTTTAGGCGCATCTGTGCCCCTCTGCCGAGCGGCGCCGCGACCCACATGACGGGTCGCGGGCGCGCTCGTTCTCCTGCCTGTCACGTAGCTAACTTACCTGACCGCGCTCCTGCTTCCCCGCGACTTCTCTGCCAGCCGGTGCACACGCCCCCGCACCGGCTCTCTTAAATTTAAAGGGCCAGCGCGCTGGCAATTGGTTATTGCCGGTGGCTGACCCCATATTAGTCCCTGCCGTATCTTTAGTGCCCTTGCCTATAGAGAAAGCGTTTCCTGTGTCTTGTCCCGATTTCCGTGTACCGTACCATTAGCCTCCGTCCCTCGACCACGAACCTTTGCCGCCTGTCCTCACCTTACCGCCTTACGATTCTGTACCACGCTATACCTCAGCTGCCACCGCAAGCAAGTCACGTCAGGGGTAGTGACCTGGTAGACTCCCGCTGCAGCAAGTCCATCCCGCTTTGCGGCAGGCTCTGGTGAAAACCGGGACCTACTTAGACTCCGCTCCCTGGCATGGCTCGTACCATCGCTTGTGGCGGTCCAGAGGATCCATTACTGCGGACCATGATTGTGGCAGTGACAAAGTGTATTGCAGGGTTAGGTTTTAAAAAAAATATCAAGAGATCTGAAAATCTCATCAAGTATGATTAAATCCATCATCCTTAATGAAAAGCGTTTAGCACAGCTGCTAACCTACCAAGACATGGCCATCCACCTAAAGTGACAGCCCAAACAAGAAGAGCACTAATTAGAGAAGCAGCCAAGATGCTCAGGGTCACTCTGGGGAGCGACAGAGATTCACAGCTTAGGTGAGAGAATCTGTCCATAGCACAACTATTAGTCGTGCACTCCAAAAATCTGGCCTCTATGGAAGAGTAGCAAGAAGAAAGCCAAAATTGTGAAAAATCCATGAGGAAAGGAGTCTTTGTTTTGCAAAATAATGCGCCAAACAACAAGTCTGGTCCTGCTCTGCAAAAACTGCAAACCACAACATTTAATTACCAAATCTTTGTCCTTTTAATGATTTTTTTTTAAGGTTTCAAATGACTTTTTAATGATGCATTAAATGTATAGAGTTGAAAGTTGATTAATATTGTTTCAAAATCGTTATTTTTTTTCCATAGTAGGCTATCTATATATCAGTAACCCCTCACTATGTATAGCGATGTCACAGTTTACACTTACGATTTCTGCAAAAATACTCTATACCTCCAAATAATTCAACACTACCAAATAATGGCAATATATAGGTTTAAATAGATCGTTATATATATTACCATCAATACCAGTGAACAAATCCCACAATATCATGACCATCCATGCCAATAATAACATTAAATAAGGACCAAATAATTTGGCTACAACATGACCACGTATTACCACCACATATTAGCTAAATATTAATGAATAAAGATCATTATACAAAGGCCAATGTAATTGCCATACAGAGACCATATAGGGATATATCATACTTTTCAGCTTCCCCGGGTTGTGTAAGATACTCCTGCAAATAGGGAGACTTTCAGCTCCCCTGAGAAAGTTGGCAAACCAACAACGGCCACATGGCTACAAGAGGCTCAGTAAGAGAGTGGCGCCAAAGCAGCAGCACGAGACTAGAGGTAAAACTATAATGTGCACATACACCCCTTGCAAGAGAGGGTGGCAAGTACCTCTGTCGTCCCCCCTCCCCATCCCCCTTTTACCCAGGCTTCCTGGACATAGACGCATACACAACATCTTGTAAAGCTGTGTGACATGCTTTCTTATCATGGGTGCAACAGAGCTTTCCTGGATGCTTTATGTGATATCCAGCCTATCTGTATGTATGTAATGTTTCTGTTTATAGGTTTCCCTTTAGGACTACTTTGGATTTGGTGGACTACAAAGCATCAGCCTTAATCTATTTTTTAATTAAAATGGAGATTGCTGGTGTCATGCTGCAGAATGTAAAAAAAAAAAAAAAAAAAGTAATGGAGACATCTAACAGATGCCTCTATTACTATCGCTGGGGCTTTGGTGTCAGCCACCGGTCATTTTTTTCACCCCCAAAGCTGACACTTAACTACCTGACACTATTACCCCAGTACCCAATGCACCAGGAGTACTAAAAAAGCCGGATAACCATCAGAAACAAACCTTCTAAAGTGAGGATTCATTTCTGGAGTGGCTGTAGGCTGGTATTTTTAGGATGGGAAGCAACCAATATCCATGGACCTTTCCATTTGATAGCATCAGTTTGCAGCTGCCAGTTTTACCTTGGCTATTTATGAAAATGTGGAGGGGGGAAACTCCACATCGGGATTTTATAGCTTTTAATTTTCATTGGTTATTGGTGCTGTTAGTTTAAGCACCGATACGCTAATGAACTCCTACACTGTCAAATGGGTGGTCAGCACCATAAAGTGTTGAATGGGGAGAACTCTCAAGTGTATGCTCCTGAGCAGTGTTGACCACCTCCTTGACAGTGCATAGGCTTATTGCAAAGTGTCAATTGGTCAGTCATCACTGTTCAGGAGGATAAATTTGAGCACTCTCTCTGTTTAGGAGTGAAGACCTCCTACTGGACAGTGTAGAAGTTCATTAGCACATACATGGCAAAACAAATAGAACTGATAGCTTAAAAAAAAAAAAAAAGGAGGGCTAGAAGAAAAACGTTAAAAGCAAAGAATTTAGTGGAACAACAGTTATCAGTAGATGCTTCTAGTTCCATCTGTTAGAGGGCCTCACAATACGCTTTTAAAAGAGGCACATTCGTCATAAAGGGATATTTTTGTTAAATTCTGTGGAACTTTTCTTTAACAATTTTTGGCAGTTTTGGCAATCCTATGCAATTAAAAATGTAATATAAAATCTTATCCTCCTTTAGCGGTGATAATAAAAGAGATAAAAAAAACTCCTCATTGCCTCTGCAGGCTAATTTTAGTTTACTGTTGATAGTGCAAAAATTCTTATCTGCATGTAATCTCATTATAATGGGTTATTTTTTTTCTGCACAGAGTGGGGTGGTTTCCAGCTTTGTTCACACTTCAGGTCCTGCTGATAACACTTAACTCTTTCAGGCCCTTAGTGAGCTTGGAAGAGAATTAGCAAGCATTAAAACATAATACCTTACTTGTAAAGGGAATCTGTCAGGTGATTTACACGCTGCTCACTGAGGGCAGCATAACATAATTACAGACATGCTAAGTACAGCGGGGTGTCCCTTATGTCCAGGGCCGCCATCAGTAATTTCAGGGCCCCATACAGGTGTATCTGGGCACCCCTCCCACATCAACCCCACCCTCTGCCAACCCCATCACCCCACCCCCATTCAGATACAGCACCCCCAGCCTCAGACACAGCTCCTCTACCCTCACACACAGCCCCACAGCCTCAAGCACAGCACCACCAGCCTCACATACAGCACCCCAAGCCTCACATACAGCCCCCCCCGCCTCACATATGGCCCGTGATCTAAGTTGGCCCTTCCTCTCTCTGCCAGCAGGAGTCACTGAAGACCCGCCCACAGGCTGAGAGAGGAGGGGCCGACTCCGATCACAGGAGATGCAGGAAAACTGGAAGTGACAGACGCTGCAGCTTTAGTAATGTAAAAGAGCGCTTACTTCTGTCATCGGAGCACGGCCCCCTCTCCTCACACGCTGAACCACACGGGCCCCTGCGGACGGTCAGCAGTGTCATGGGGCCCGTAAACAGGCTGACTAAATTATGAAACAAGAGGGCCTGCTTGCAATGAGGCCCCTTGTTTCACCGGGCCCCGTATAGCAATACCCCCTGTACTGCCTTTACAGTGGCTCTGCTTAGGTCATCAAGTAACAGCATTTTAGAGAACCTTCGGTTCTCTTTTCTGCAGTACTCAGCCAACATAGCCGGAGATATTCAGTTTTCTACTTATTCAAAGCAATGGGTAGAAAACGGTTAATCAGTGGTAGGTGGGCATGTCAAGCTGGCACTTAAAGGGGTTTTATCGGTTGAAGTGTTCATGCTCTTCATCTAATTCTATGAGATTGAATTTGAAATCTAGGGGCGAGTCTCTCCTCTCAGCAGGTGTGTCTGTCTGGCCAGGAGGTGTGTCTCTCCTCACTGAAGACCTGTGACATCATCATTCTGTATTTGCAGTAGAAGGTTGTCTAGACAGAACAGATCTGCAGCCTCCTGCAGTGTTCTCTTGTGTCTGTAGAGCCTTCATCTCCAGACTCCAGAAGCTCCTTGATGTTCTATAACCAGTTATACACACAGCCTGAACTGATGAAACACATGTGAGGAATGCACACTGCCCCCCTCTCTGTTATCAAGCAGGAGACTGTGTGACTGTGTTATATGCAGGGAACACAGGACATTAGACTGTGTGCTATATGAGGGGGTCTATGAGTTAAACAGTCAGTAATTACCCAGATCATTCGCCTTAGAGCTGGGAGATGAGTATACAGCCAGCAGCCCTCTCACATAGCTGGTTTCAGTTTTGGCTTTAACAGCTCAGAGGGGAGTAAACACAGAGTGTGCAGGCAGCCAATCACAGCGCAGGGGGCGTGTCCAGGGCGTTTCCCGTCTGGGGGCATCTCCCAACAGGCTAAATGAAATGTCAGTCAGCCAATCCGTGCAGGGGGCGTGTCCAGGGCAGAATCCACCCAGGAGCGTGTCCCGACTAGCCAATTACAGAAAAGGAGGGGGGGGGGGGGGGGTGTACCTCTTACTTATTGTCCGACTGCAGCAGCAGAAATAGATAACAGATGCACACAAAAGCTTATATCTGCTATACTAAGTGACTTAGATAATGCAACCCAATTACAAAAGTGCTTATTTTTACTGTCCCAATAATCTGAGAAATGATCTTTGTAGCGAAAAAACCCCTTTAAGAATATCATAGGCTCATTTCTGGCATGGTAGCACGATGCAGAAGAACTAAAAGATTTGTAAAATGCAATTACTTGTCAGGTTCCCTTTAATATAATACTGTACTTGTATAAAAATGCTACAGCCAAGTAAGTTATATAAAACAATTAAGCTCAATTTGTCATTTCTCATACAGTAATCAAAAAATATGAACCCCCAAGGCCTAAGATATATTCTCACACAAATTTCTGGTATACCATACATAAGTGAATTAAGTCTCATTGCACGAATATTGAGAACATATCATAAGAACACGCAAGTAAATAGGTCGGTGAGACATCGGAACTTTAACTGTGTTACCTGTTATTTTAGTATCACCTTGTAAGACTTAGTTCCAGATTTTAAATTATTAAATTATCAGCATTGGATCATAAATTCAAGGGGGCGCATCTCACAATGTAGACAGATCAAAAAAAGAGGAATCCAGGCAGCTCATCCAACAGCAAGGTGACCACTTATTTCCCATGTGACATATTTGCTCCCAAAAGGCTTAAGAAATACTTTTGTTAAAGCCGAAACATCCTATTGGAAATAAATGGTCTCCCTGCTGTTGGATGAGCTCCCTGGTTTCTTAATTTTTTTTATAGTTTGTCATTTTGCCAGGATGTTCCCAGGCTCGTTTTCACATATGAAACCCCATTGCCAGTTATACAGTACACTATAGTCTTCACTTCTGAGTTGTACTTTACCACTAGCCTACATTTTGAAAGTAACTAAGGGCTGACAGCACCTGAATGTAAATTGTGTTGAAACTTGCATGAATCCTCATAACTGCCTTACTTAATCTACACCTGTCACATAGTATAAAGTCTAATAGAGAATTGCACTCTATAATCTGTTTTAATAATTCATACACTGAAAAGAAATCAATCATATGTGTGGGGGAAAGTGAGGTGAAAGTTGCTTTCGAATAAAAAAGTTCCTACCATGGATGGCTTTCTTCCTTCTTCATCCAGATAAGTGTTATTGCTCTGATATTTCTTATTGAACCCTTGGAAAATTTCCTTTGAGTCAGCAAATATTTTATGAGTTGGGCTTCTAGGATGGGAGCTCCTCCTTTTTATACCAGTAAACGTATATTTATAACGTGGCAGATCTGTAAAAACATCATCACTCTCCTCATCTTCCTCAGTGTCATCACCACTTTCTTTATTCTCTTGGGCATCATCATTATAACCGGCACCACCAGAAATACCATCAAGGGGCAAATCGCTGAATGTGATTGCACTTGGCTTGTGTTTGATAACTCGAATATTATGAGACTTGCTGTAAGAGGTTTCCTGCTGTAATGATGTTGGAGAAATTTCTTGTACCCCATCTTCGACATCAGCATTGTCAGTGGAGAATACATTGCTTGGGAAAAGGCTGATTTCAGTGGATAATAGAGAACAACTGTCAGCCTTGGCTGTACACTTGGCTTCAATTGTTGTCCAAGTGCCAAGCTCATGGGTTGTTGAACTGTTCCCTTCTGTTGTACAGGTACCAACCTCTGGGGACCAATTGTCAACCTTGGCTGTAGAGTTGGCTTCAACTGTTGTCCAAGTGCCTAGCTCAGGGGTTGTTGGACTGCTTCCTTCTGTTGTCCAGTTGCCAATCTCTGGAATTGTCATATTACATTCTCTTGTAGGTAACGGACAAGTGATATCAGGTTCTGACCCCAACAAAGTATCAAAGTCTTCAATATGTGTGTTTTGTGCCTTTCTTTCACATGGAAAAAAGTCAGTTCTCACATTTATTGATGTTATAGAAATTTTGCAAGCTGTAGTAAGAATTGATGTACTATCAAGATCCAAAAATGGTTTCAATTCTTTAATACAATTAGTCACTGTTTTTTGTCATATTGTTAATGTTCCTAGTATAATGCTCTTAGATTGGAGTCCACTGTTACGGTTTACGTCAAATACTCCTTGTACAATCACGATCTCAATATTTCACTTCTCCTGTACAAAAAAAAAAGGAACAATATGATACAATATTCAGAAGGGTTTGTAGGTCTAGAAGAAAGTATCATGTTTTCAAGTATCACCATATTTGGCCCTATACAGATTCCAAGATGTCCAGAAAGAGTTCACAAAGACCAATTATCTGAAAGGACAGGCCATCGATAAATATATAAATTACCAGAAAACCACTTCAAGAAGCATAGTTACCCAATACCCACTTTACCCATGTGTAAAAGGTAAGAGATTTAAATGCGTACTCCAACTACAAACATTTATTAATTATCCAGTGGAAATTGGATTGGTCAGAAATGATAAAGCAGTGAGGTCTCAGATTTACACAATTATGGTTACTGGGACTTTTAACAGAACTGTGGTCAAAGTTTACAGGTCAATATTTTAAAATGGCGGTGGTCCTAAATAAAAACGTAATCTTTACCTCCCAACTCACCTTTTATTTTTACACTGGTACTTGTAGTCCCTATTGGGTACTTGACCAGTAGGTGGTGCGATCGTTTGTACATCCTTTTACATTATATATGTATTTGGAAGGATGTACCAAGATGGTGCTCCTATTACTTTTGAGGCAGGAAATTATAGGAAAAGTAACATGGCAGCTATGGAAGTTTTCATTAGGCTTCTGTCTGCTCTGGCAACTGCATGGCACCCAACTATCTCATTTCAAGGGGACCAATCATGAAGAGTGATTGTGTGCACCACCATCCCTCATTCCCTAAATCCAGTCCTCAAAGCCCACCAACAGGTCATGTTTTCTGGCTTTCCTTAGCATTGCACAGGTGATTTAGTTATGCTGCACAGATGATTTAATTATTGTCAGTGAGTTCTGTGGGATATCCTGAAAACATGACCTGTTGGTGGGGTGTGAGGACTGGAGTTGGGGAAGACTGCTATAGACGCTGCAATCGCCACCTAAAGGGTTAAATAGTAGGTACCGGAGTCAGTTTCAATCCCTGTTGTTATTGATGCAATGCTATGTGAGATACACAGGTACAAAATAGTGATGAGTAATTCACTTACACAACTTCTATTCATGAGGGGGGTGGATGCTCAGTATTATACTTGCACACAGATAAAACTTCTATAGGATGTGAATCATTCAGTTATGTGTATTGCGCTTGCCCTTAGGAGTAATAGGTGTAAACGGCTGTTTATTGGTATTCTGCACTTGCACAATCTCCCTTTAAATAGTTGTGGTTCCCTTTGGGAATTGTTTTTTAATCCTTTTTTGTACCAACAAATATGGGGAGCATGAGATGTCTTTATCCATGTTGAGCACTTGGAGGCCATTGGGCAACCCACACAATCTAATAGTATGGGCGTTACCAACTGGCTGTAAGCCAGCACGGTGCAATACACCTAACTATATGATTGACACTCTATAGAAGTTTTATCTATGTGCAAGTTTAATACTGGGCATCCAGCAACTCATATATAGAAGATATGCGAGTGGTTTACTCATCAGTATCTTGCACCTGTGTAGTCTCTCCATACAGCATTGTGGCTTCTTTGTATCCTGTTGGGATATGTTGCCTTGTTTTAACCTGCCTGTGGATCAGTACTTACACATCCTACTTTCTTTGATTTAGAGTTATGGAAACAGCCAAACATAACGCTCAGATATTTCCATGGTGGTGGTGGTGGTGGGGGGGTGTTTACATCATCTCATGCACATATACATTAAAAAAGGAGAAAATAATGGGCACCACAAAATACAAAAATGGGATGCAGCCAATGTAAAGAATATAATGATCAAGAGGAGAGAAAAGGGTATTTTTATTTATTTACACATGTTGACAAAATTATAGCTACCCTTCCGTTAAAGAAGGAAAAACCCACAAAGGTCACTGAATAACTTGAAACTATCGAAAGTAATAATAAATGTACTGAAACACAGCTAATGAAAATCAGATATTGCATTCATGTTTTGGGTTTTACCAAAAAAAATAAAAAAGTAAAAACTAATGAAACTGGCCTGAACTTGACTGATTTGGCTCCCTTTATTTTCTTATTATCTCTTTTTTTCTGTTATACGCATTTGTGGCCATAATTGTATTTACACTATTTTACTTGTGTTTTGGAAAATTCTTGATCAATATACTATTGTCATGCTATTGACTGTATTTCTCGCAAATATGCATCCTGTATGACGTTCTATTCACAAATAAAACCTTTTTGAATGTGAAACTGGCCTGAACAAAAATTATGGTGCCGCTAGAAAGGACAGAACATAATTTGATCATAGGAACATGTTAAACTAAGCCGTTTGCTGTAATTAGCATCACAGTTGTCTTCAATTTTTGGTCAGTCTGCCTATTTAAAGGGTGAAAAGTAGTCATTGTGCGGTTTGGTATCATGGTGTTTACCACATTGAACATGGACCACAAGAAGCTTTAAGGCTATATAGCTTATTATTCCAGAAATTAAGGTCTATAAGACTGTAGCCAACCTCTCTAGACATGGCCGTAAGAGGAAAATTTATGACAAATTGAAGAGAGATAATATGAACGGAAACCAGAGAGGCCAGAACAACTTCAAAGAGAATAGTGGTGAACTTCAAGGTCAAGGTACATCAGTGTCAAATCACACTATCAGTCTCTGTCTTTTGAAAAATAGACTTAAATAGAAGATGACAGAGGAGGAGACCAATGTTGAAAGCAAATCATAGAAAAGTGAGACTGGAATTTGCTAAAATGCATAGCGACAAGCCACAAGCTACTGAGAGAATGTCTTTTGGACAGATGAGGCAAAACTAGAGTTTTTGGCAGTGCAAATCAACCTTAGGTTATGTTCACACGGCTTAACTGCGGGACGTAATTACGCCCCGCAATTACGCCATGTGGCCGGGGGCGTGGAGGGAACGGGGGGCCGGCACCTCGCCGGCCATAGACATTCATTATCAGCGGCGCGTATACGCCGCTGGTAATTCACATGTCAATTATCTCCCCCCTCGGCGTATTCGTCGAGCAGGGAGAGGAGACGTAATCCATGGTTCTTTATGAGAACTGTGGATTACCGTAGTTACTAGGACGTATTCAGCCCGTAATTTGCGCACTCCGGCGCGTAATTACGGACTGAATTACGTCCAGGTTTAAGCCGTGTGAACATAGCCTTATGTTCACAGATGGAAAAAAGAAACATACAAAGAAAATAACATTGTACCTACTGCAAAACATGGAGAAGGCTTGGATATGTGTTGGGGCTGCTTTCCTGCATCTGGCACAGGGTATCTTGAATATTTGCAGGGTACAATAAAATCTCAAGACTTTCAAGATATTCTGGAGCAAAATGTTTTGACCAATGACAGAAAGTTTGGTCTCAGTCACAGGTCATGGATTCTCCAACAGGACATTGACCCAAAACACACAGCTAAAAAGATCCAAGAATGGCTAAGAGCAAAGCATTGGACTATTTTAAAGTTCTGATCTAAATCCTATTGAACATCCATGGGAGAAGCTGAAACACACAGTCTGGAGAAGGCACTTTCATACCTGAGACAGCTGGAGCAGTTTGCTCATGATGAGTGGGCCAAAATACCTGTGGAAATGTGCAGAAGTCTCATTAAGAGTTACAGAAATCTTTTTTTTTTTCTTTACAGTGATTGCCTCAAAAGCTTATTTTAGGTTAAGGGAAGCGTAATTTTTGTCTAGTTCAGTTTCATTAACCTTTTAGATGCTAAATGAATGAGAAACAGTACACACCGTTCTCCCCTCCAGTCTGGAGCCCCGGGAGGAGATTGCTTGGTCCCGATTGGTTAACATGGCAGCTGGAAGCCTGGTGGAGGCATCCATTGCCGCCATGTTTTTCATTTTACTACTTCCTGTCCCAGGAACCGCCATATTTGTACACCCTAATGCATTGTCTGTACAATACAATAGGAAGTATAAACTATCACGTCCTCTGGCGGTGAAGCACCCTAGGGGGACTCAATGTTAAAGTAAGAAAAAAAAAAATTTAAATTGTAAAAAAATTATAATATTAAAAGATCAAATCATCTCCATTTTGCCATCTTACAAATAAAAAACATAAAATAATAAAAAGGTTACTCATAAACGGCATTGCCACTTCCGTAAAAGTCCGATTAATTAGAACATAACGATTTATCCCCTACACTGAACACCGTAGAAGGAAACAAAATTTTGGACATTTTACATCCCCTAAAAAATGAAATAAAAGTTCAAAAAAAATTGCATGTACAGTGAGGAAAATATGTATTTGATATACTGATAATTTTGCAAGTTTTCCTACCTACAAAGAATGGAGAGGTCTATAAATTTTTTCATAGGTACATGTCAACTGTGTGAGACTGAATCTAAACAAAAAAATCCATAGAGATTTTCTCCAGATCTTTCAGGTTTCGGCTGTCGCTGGGCTACATTCTGTTTCAGCTCTGTCCAAGGATTTTCGATTCAGGTCCGGAGACTGGGTAGGCCACCAAGACCTTGAAACCCTTCTTATGGAGTCACTCCTTATTTGCCCTGGCGGTGTGTTTTGTGTCATTGCCCTGCTGGAAGATCCAGCTATCTTAATCTCTTATGAAGGAAGGAGGTTGTTGGCCAAAAATCTTGCAAAACAGGGCCCAATCCATCCCCCTTAAAAACGATGCAGTTTGTCTTGTCCCCTTTGCAGAAAGCCCCCCAAATAATGAGGTTTAACCCCATGCTTCATGGTTGGGACACCTTTTTGGGGTTTGTACTCACCCTTTCTTCCTCCCCCAAAAATCAGCGAGTGATTGATATTAAAAAAGTTTCTATTTTTGGTCTCATCGACCACATACCACTCCCAAACCTCTTCTGGATCACCAGATGGCATTTGGTGAACGTCAAACAACCCTAACATGTGCTGGCGTGAGCGGGGGGATGGCGTGCCCTGCAGAATTTAACCTAACAGGTGTTACTAATGAAACTTTGAGACTGTGTTCCAGCTCTATTCGGGTTTTTGACCAGGCCTCTATTAGTTCTGGCTAACCCCAAACCCTTCTCAAATTATCCATCCCCTGTGAGAGAATCTTGCATGGACCCCTCAACCTTTTGGAAGATAAATCCTTGTGCCCTGACCCCCACCACCCTTGTGCAAGTCTACAATTTTGCCCCGGGTGTCCAGCCGTTTTTGGTCTTAGGATGGGAGAGGTGGAGGTGATTGATTGGGTTGTAAAACAGGCTTTTAACAGATAACAAGTTCAAACAGGTGCAATAATACGGGTAATGAGTGCAGAGTGGGAGGGTCGTGAGAATCAAAATCTTTTGATTGGTAGGGTGATCAAAAACTTATTCATGCAATAAAAACAAAATTTAAATTTTTTAAAAATCATAAATGGATATTTGGATTTTTTTTATTCTGTCTCTCACGGGTGAAGTGTACCTATGAAAAAATTTCAGCCTCTCCATTTTTGTAGGTGGCAAAACTTCAAAATTACCAGTGTATCAATACTTTCTCTCCCCACGTTGATTTTCCCAAACTGAAACCAATAAAAAAAAAAAAAAACTGCACTTTTTCTTAATCCAAGGGGAGAAATACAAAAAAAAAAAATTTATTTAGTCCAGAAAATAAAGCATGGCGAAAATTAAAAAAAAAAAAGGTTTTGATTTTTTTTTTTACGATACCAAAACAAATGAAAACCCAAAAGTTTTTATATTTTAGATTCCATATCAAAAATATAGAACAAGAAAACACATTTATGCTGAAATTCAACTCCTTTTAAACAAAACTCCCCCCCCAAAATGGGGCAAATATGTTTGTTTTTTTTCACATTTTGCCCCACTTGGAAAAGCAAAAAAAATTTTTAAATTTTCTTCAGTACAGTGAATGACACATTAGAAGTACCCCAAGAATGAGAGAACAGCACATCCAAAAATGATTTTAAGCTTTATGTACAATTCAGAATAGCACACCTATGCTTTTCCCAAAATTTTTTTATTTGGGCCTTTCATGTAGACCATTTTTATAACGACTATCACTAGGATGTTCACCTGTTTTCATGTATTTTTTACACTAACACTCCTGATTATATGAGTATTGGGTTCAATATTTAACCTCTAGATGGCACGTGTACTTACTGGAGAAAGGTGCTGTTCAGAACCAAAACATTGCTTTGGGTTTTGTAAATTCCATATTTTTGGGTGTGCTGCCCCTCTCATGCTTTGGAAGTTTTATAACCGTGATCCCAGTCTTTAAAGGCATGCACCCAATTCTTTATTCTTAAGGGGCTTAAATCGCTGAAACCTAATTGCACCATTAGAAAAGTACATCTTTTCCGAAAAAAAAGTCATCAAG